>JAYMTP010000776.1:0-29272 GCA_036897365.1 Geranium brycei
CTCCCCCTCCTCCTCCACATCCTTCACGTCTTCTTCTTGTGCCTCCTCTGTTTCGGTCTCGGTGGGCTCTGCCCATTGATCTTCTTCTTCGGGGGCGCTCGTCTCCTCCGCCGCTTCGGCCACGGTCTCCACCGAGAACTCGAGGACCCGGGTCAGCGGGTTGGTCAGCCGGCGGACTATCCTGTCGGCGATAACGGTGTTGTGGATGTTCTTGAGCGTGAAATCGATCAGGCCCGTGTCGCCGATGTGGGCTCTGCTCGCGTCGCGGACCTCCTGACGGCACATGTTGCCTCGTCCCGGGTTCTTCGACTTGTGGTCCGTCAGGACGTCGACGATCACTCTCGCCGCCTGCACCAATCTCCGGATTGGGTATCTGGAGTCCAATTTCGGAGCCACCTTGTTGAAATCTGGGTGCTCTGTTTCATTTTCGCTCTGCTTCTCCTTCACCATCGCCGGCATTTTTCTCCGGCGAGGCGCCGGGTCAGGAACCGGCGACGGAGGTGGTTGCTGTTTTAGAGATATGGCGGCCAATGCAGAAGCGGTCTTGCGCTGGATGGGAGATCTGGAGGAGCAGAGGAGCATAAATTGGAGAAGATCACTCAGTGTTGTTAATCGAGAATCGGTCATTGCTCTGTAAGTGGAGACGATTCTCTGAACGGCCCTGCCTCGCTCTGTTCCGTGAAAATCAGAGATCACCCTGTTGAGGTCCAGCGAGTTGAGAATCTGTATCGCTCTGTTATATTTCTGCTCTGTGACTCCGAACCTTCCATGGCAGAACTTGTAACCCCACCGCCCGAACCACGACCGCCCAAACGCCACGCCGTGGAGAAGCCGGAGTTCCATCGATCCCTGCTTCCCGGCGTCGTCCACTGTGATTTTCCTGCACACGATCGGGACGTGAAATTGAGATTGTGGGTCACTGTGATTAGTGATTTTGTGTGTGTTTTCAGTTACCGGGTTTGGAGGGTAGTGCAGATTCGGTCCCAGAGGTCCATGATCTCTTGTGCGCGGAAACACTTGGAGCCATCCTCTGCCCCGCTGATCCGAAGAAGATGGCCGAAGCCATTGCAGTGAACCAGTCCGTGCAAGAGATGGGTCTGCAGATTCAACACGTCCCTCTTCAACGGCTTGTTCCAGTCCTCGCCCCTCGGTATTATCATGTGGTACCTCCGCCGAGACACAAAATGGTTGCTCCAACCTTGAAAAATCAAGATTCAGATCCAATTGAACAGAAACTCGACCAAGATACACAGCGAATAAAACCCAGAAGATCAAAATCGAAATTGAGTAGACATACCGACGCATCTGCAGATGTCGCAGAGGGGATTGGGGGAGCGGTGGACGGACTCTTCGAGGAAGAAGAGAGGGAAAACGACGCCGTTGGAGTGGCTGACGAGGAGAGTGGACCAGACGGGGTTGCCGGAGACGGTGTAGTCCTCGGGCTCGCAGAAATCGCGGAGGAAGAATCGGATGTTCTCGCGGAAGGGGCCGGACAGATTCATCGGCGGCGTGGGAGGATCGTCGGAGGAGAAGATCTGGGAACCGATCGTCTTAGGGTTTCGCTTCCGCTTCTTGCAGTTCTGCATCACCGAGAGCGCCATTGTTGAACCAGAGAGAGAGAGAGGGACGAAGAAGAAGAAGAAGGAGAGGTTTGTTTGGCGCTGGGTGAAAACTGAAAAACCGTGAGAGGTTTTGGGCTGGAATGACGGATTTACCCCTGGGAGGCGGGGGAGTATGAGGTGGTCGGGTTGGGGTTATGGGTAATTTTGTAGTGAGGTGTTTTAGGGCTTTTGTTGAGGAGGAGGCTTCAAAAGGAAATATATTGGAGAGGCACGCCTCGTGTGAACTACATGGAAGAAGATTCCGGAGATTTTTGCGTTTTCAAATTTATTTAATTATTATTTGACGGTTTTGTTTTATAATCATCATTTTTATGGTAATTTTGTATGTGCCATAATTTGGGTAGTCACATTCAATTAACATGCTTTAAAAATGATTAATAAATTAACATAGAATTTAAGTATGATATATATGCAATGTATACACTTTCGATTGAATTCATATTTGTTCTTTTTTATTATATGTTTATTTGGTGTACTAACTTACAAAAGTGATATGCCACGAGATTGATAAATACAAACACTATATTACATCATCTAAGCCCATAAACAAAAAGAACCACAATATAAGAATCATCAAGTATGTTTGGGTTATCACCAAACCTCAAACTCAGATGTTTCATTCTAAACCATCGTCTAATTTGAGTGAGTGAGATCATAATCGATTAAAGACACATACAATACAAAATATATATCATTTCATAAGTCAATTAGTAGATAAATGTATATTGGATAAACTTATAAATTCGAACCATCTCACACAAAACCATAATATTATTATCAATGTCTTAATAATTCATGTATTTACGAGAGGAAGTAGTGTTTTGATGGGTAGTAGTGAAAGTAATCAATTAATTATTGAGGAATAGGATGATATAAAAGACTTGGTTCCTAACATGAAAATGACAGCCTTAATTTGGGTATTGCGTACGGAGGGCTTGTTGATTGTGAGGTACGAATTTGGTGGGGACAGCAAAATTCGCGCTGATGATGGATTGCAAATCCTTCTCTTTCCCTTATTTTGCCTCTCTCTCTCTCTCAACTCTAAACCACCATTCTTCCCAAACCCATCTCTCTATCTCAAATCCCAACTATTTCATCTTCTTCATTCACTTTTCTGCCATAAAATGTCGGTGAGTTCTATTTTTCTCGAAATATTTGTTGGCTGGATTGGTTTGGTTTATCACATTTGGATTTCTGGGTGTTCTCTGGAATTCTCTTGTTTGGTTCATCTGATAAACTATACCCAAATTTGTCATCTTGGGTTGTTTTGCTCCTCATTGCATGATACATGTAAGCATGATGGGTTTATTTACTGAAATCAATATGCAACAAACAGAGCATTCAGATTCCATTTCTCATGTTTTTTACTCTGGTAAATGACTTATGTTTGCATTAATATGCTGGTTTGCTATGAATACTTAAGGATTTTGGGTTTTGTGCAAATGTGTACAATTGATTATTTTTAAGTAATTGGCTTTGAACACTCGTATAGTCATAGTGGACCTATTGTAATTGATTTTTTTTGGGTTGGGCAAGATATTATGTGCTTGAAATTTATTCTATGAAGCCAATCTTTTATGTGTGAAAGAGTACGAAACAGCATGATGAAGATTATTTTTTATCAAGTATATAATAACTTGATTTATATCGCCTGCCATATTTAAAGCGAGGATAATAGTGAAAATAAATTGTGAACTGGTAAGTTGCTGAAATTAATGCAATACGTATTTAGAGATATCGTCCAGATTTACGAATCTCAGTTTCTTCACATTTTGAAGATGAGTTATATTACTCATCATGGAGCTTCAAGAAGTTCTCTTTTCCTAGGAATACTTAGTTTCGTTGTCTCATGTGCAGGAGGCTGCAGCGGCCCATACTACTCAGACTAATGAAGTGTCCTCCAAGCCATCTCATGAAGACTCCTCCAAGCCAAATAAACCAACGAATGAAGAGTCCTCCAAGCCATCTGATGGAGCGTCCTCTAAGCCAATGAATGAAGCGTCCTCCCAGTCAACTGCCACACGAGACTGCTCAACCGATGCTTCACGTGTGAGGGTAATAACTATTAGAATTTAGAATTATATTAATATTACGACAATTGAGTTGATCGTACCAAGCCTGACATTGAATGTTATGGATATGCCTTGCGTCTTACCCCGTAACCGTAAAGTCATAATATTAGCAGTAGCGATTGAATATATAGGATTTTTGTGAG
Source organism: Geranium brycei (assembly GCA_036897365.1). NCBI lineage: Eukaryota > Viridiplantae > Streptophyta > Magnoliopsida > Geraniales > Geraniaceae > Geranium > Geranium brycei. Next base: position 3,838 of record JAYMTP010000776.1, read on the forward strand.
GTCTCGTGTAATAGTGGATGGTTATATATCTAGTGTCAATTCAACGTGACTAACTATCGCTTTTACTTGTTTGGGGTTTCAACCATTTTAATGGATTTTGAAATTAAATCTTGCCTGCTTTCTTTTGTAATTAATACCATAAATTTGAAAGTAATTCCTATTTGTGACTGAGTACGATTTTCATCTTCTTACAGGTGAGAACAGTTAAGGTTAGCAATGTTTCGCTAAGAACAAATAAGGTGGAATTAACAGAATTCTTCTCCTTCTCCGGCAATATTCAACATGTTGAACTACAACAGTAAGTAATCTTGATTTAGTGAAGGTTAGTTCAGTAGCACAAGTCGTTGTCGATAAATATGCCTGTTAATTTAATTTGCAGGGAAAGTGATACGACCCAGCTTGCCTTTGTTACCTACAAGGATCCTCAAGGAGCAGAGACAGCTCTTTGTTTATCGGTATGTTCCTACGTAGACCAACGACACCAACAATATGTGAACCTTGGGGAGAACATTTAGAAATGTACACGTGAGAAAGATGGTGTCCTCTTCTATCAATACATATTGTAAAAACAATAAACAGTTAAAACACAAGATAACTGTGTGGATCTCGTTTATCATTTTTTATTTCACATGATTAAGCCTCGTGACATGCATTTTGATATACTCATTTTGGTGAATGGTGATTTTTATATCCTTTGATATTGCCTCAGGGTGCCATGATATCTGACCTTAGAGTCACTATTACACCTGTGGAGAATTACCAGCTGCCTCCTGATGCTGCCCCGCTAGATTCTGTAAGTTCTATTCCTTACATATAGAGGTTTTGGGTATAGCCTATTATTATCTTATGATGCATTGATGCATGTGATGTTAGTCTAGAACAGATTCAGATTTACCGTGTTGTTTGGAACTGGGACCGTAATATCAGAGTCTGTACTTTTAGTAGAAACTGAAATAGGTGCATTTTCTACTTATATATGCGAAGCCATGAACTAGGAAAATTTATCTACCCCTAGGTTTCTTTGCCTAGATATGTCTTTGTTTATGTTTGTTTCTCCTTTTATTTGCGTACATATGCACATGAATTTGGGGGTTTGGGACAACAGGAATTTGGAAGCACGAAATTTTATTTAAAATGCAATATCCCGTATTTGACTTCCTTGATCATGAATAGGGATAGTTGGAAATAGGGGGATCTCCGAACTCATTCAAGATTTGATTGGCCATGTTTTCTTTCTCTATGGAGTTTCTTCGACAAACCTTATCACCAATGCTCAATACTTTATGCTGAAGTGTAGCTCTTAAAAACAAATGCTATACTGCTTGATTGTTGTGTATGTGTCGTTTTACCTCAAACACGAGACTTTGGGTCCATATATGCACATCAGTTTAAAAAGAACTAGGATGAAGTATTTTATGTGCATAGGTTTATACATAAACCATAGTTTTGTTCTTGATTTTCTTTGCTAGCTCGGCCTTTTTACTTAATATTCCGTTGCTTTTCTTACAATTTTCCTTTTCAAGGACAAAAATCTGCCTTCTAATGTTTACAAGGCTGAAGATGTGGTGACCACCATGCTTGCAAGGGGCTTTGTATTGGGAAAAGACACCCTCAACAAAGCAAAAGAGTTCGACGAGCAACATCAACTGACATCGAAAGCCTCGGACAGTGTTGTTTCCATCGACCGTAGGATAGGTTTCAGCGAGAAGCTGAGCATAGGCACAGCTGCAGTGAACGAGAAGGCAAGAGAGGTGGATCAGAAATACCATGTATCTGAGAAGACAAAACAGGCCTATCAAGTTGCTGAGGAGAAGGCAACGAATGCTGGGAACGCTATAATGAGCAACAGGTACGTGATGACGGGAGCTGCGTGGGTTTCAAATGCATATAGCGCTGTTGCAAAGGCAGCCGAGGACATGAGTGTGAAGACCAAGGAGAAGGTTGAGAAGGCCGAGCTGGAGAGACAGGAGAGGTTGGCAGCGATGAGCCCGGTGACCAGAGGGAAGGTTGAAAAGGCTGAGCAGGAGAAGGCAGCTGAGGAAGCGAAGGCCAAAGAGAATGCTGAAAAAGCTGATGAGAGCAAGAGTCCAAAGACCAAAGAGAATGCGGAAAAAGCTGGCGAGAGCAAGAGTCCAAAGACCAAAGAGAATGCTGAAACAGCTGGCGAGAACAAGAATGAGAACGCTAACAAGGAAAAGAATGTTCCAGATGGATCTCCTCCAGCTGCCACGAATCCAAGTAACTCAGGCGACAGTAAAGGTGCAAGTAAGTGATAAATGTGGCTTTCTCTTCCCAACACTCGCGAGCTCCTCTTATACATAGTAGTTTTATATGCTTAAGGCTACCATAATGTTGTATATTGCACAGATTGGCCATGTCTTGTACCATTAAATCTGAACAAAGTTTCTTACAATCTACTGACAAGAACCAGTTTTAAAGCCTAAAATGCTTAATGTTGTTGAGGAAAAAGACATTTGTAATTGTTTTTTGTTTATGTATTATTTGTCTATTTAAGTTCATGGTACAATACATATCACATGGTAGTGACCACTAAAAGGTAGATTATTGAACCCTAGTTTTGAATTTTACATGACATAAATGTCAAGTAAAAATACACATAACCCTCTCTCCTAGTCTTGAATTGCTGAAACAAAAACTCTCATCACATATATTAGGGAGGTATGATATCTGGAACTAAGAAAGTTATTGCTGCTCTGACTCCGAGGATGAGGTTTAAGACTTAGCTTGATCCCCAAGTTTTCTTTGTTATCAAGGAAGGTGGTGGTTCATAAGAACCAAAATAAGATTTACATAGACATTATTCAGAAAAAACTATCATGTGAGCTAAATAACAAGTTGTACACACTTGTATCTATATCATAGGAAGGTGAGTCATGCCAAATGCACCAATATATAACTATTACCTCATACGTAAAGGAGTCTAAATGAGGTTTCATATTCCAGTTAGATACATATGGTAAATGCAGATTCATAAGCATCTATCAAATACACACCTTTGCTCCGCGAAGAGAACTCCATATGAACTAAAAGAACAATTAATATTCTTTGCATCACTTGTATAATTGTGTTTATAAGCAAAATTACTAGAAAAAAATAATCCATTTGTGTGTCTGGGTACAGAGCTTACAGAACCCAGCTTCTAAGGACAGTTTACAACTAGATCAACTGATTCCATCTCTTACGATGGAAAATGATTTAGTTGCTGTATTACGTACTTTCCACCTACCTATTGATGTGGCTTAAGAGAGGTACCTTCGACCTTCCTCTTTCCTGTATCATCTTGATGACACCAAGACAAGGAAGTAAATGTCAGCAACATGAAAATGATGTTCATCTTCCATTTCCGGCTGGCTAGCATATGTACTTTATCAACCAACTCAAGCTCTGTTAAAAGATCAACACATAATATTCAGTTTCAGGTTCCTGCTAGACATATAGGTAAGGGTAACTTTCTTTCAACAATTTAAAACAAAAAAGAATTTCAAATGTAAATTGGAACTGGATAGGTTGTTCCAACTTTAAATGCAATAGAGATTTGAGAAAGATACGATGAGAGCCTATGACAAACCAATCAGGCTTCTGTACCTTAGCGCATTCAGATAAGTCATCATTGCTTGTTCTTATATGAGTCTGCAAAATTAGCATGAATTGATGTGTGAGGTAATTTATTTTTTTGTTATGGGAAAGCTAATGAATACAAACTAAGTTATTTGGTTTTAGTTTAATAATTAAAGTGAAGATCGGTGAGAGTATAAATGTTATTCTTGTGTTCAGAAGAAGGAACATAAATAACAAGTTTTGTTATCTGTACCTCCATAACGCGTTTGGGTGCAGTGTCATTTCTTGCAGTAGAAGCAAGCATGACTACAGAAGCTGCTATTGTTGAGGGACAGTACAATAGTTGTTCAGTCTCTGAAAGGAGAAGAACTGCTAGGTACTTGGCAATTTTCTCCATCTCTGCATCAGCTCTTGCAGCTTTCAGGTAAAACCTATGTTATTTCCAAGGCCGTTAGTATATGCAAAGATAAAAATACTGGATAGTATGTAAGAGTAGAACAGTAAAAACGAGGAGATGTGGTGTTTAATCAATGTGATGCCCAGATTGAACTCTTCCAGCTAAGAGTTACTTGTACAAATGGAGGCGTACCACAAAAAGTTATAGATTGTTGGAAAGAAACACTGGAAGTTGAGGACCTCCTGCACCAGCCATTCCATGGCTACCACTTCAAATCTCTTGTACACATTGTTCCCTATGTAGAAACTCTTTTTCCGTATCCTGAAATGATCATAGAAAACTGGCAGTTAGCAGAACAATCCACATCTATTTGCAGAAATCTGCATACTAGCCAAGCTGCCTAATGAGTTCTGAACATGATATCTAGTGACAGAGGTTTGATCAAGTTGATAGTCATTAATCATTATCTACGGGTGAACATTCCTACAAAATAGAGGGCATGGTGATAATTTGGTTGAATTAAAAGGCGTAGGAAGAGGTTAATTGGTTCCTGTTCTGGCTGATCAAGTTTCTGATAACTGAGCACTTGTTCATATCAGCTTATGATATTTCACCACTTTTGAGATACTTTGACCGTAGCTGTTCTCATTCAGTCATTGACGTTTCATCGAAAGGAAATTGGAAGTCAAAACAGCCATCCAAAGGAAGAGAGAGAAATATCTTGTCTAAAGTGACCCCTGAGAGTTAATGGAGTGGCATTGTCAAAAACTTATCTGCTACCCCTCTCAGATGTAAATGTCAAAATGTGATATTTATAGCTCCGACAAGCCATTATTCTAGGGTTGGTTCATGGATGTCACTCCACTGGTCTAAAAGAATTCTTCCAGGCCAAGTTCTAGGATTCAATGCTCATCTGACAGTAGTTGATCTATTATTTCCAATGTATAAGGATGACAATTTACAAGGAAGAGATTGTTGATTACCTGTTATAGGGTTGGTTTTCCTCAATCCTTGTGGCCAATGTAAGGCAGGCTATTCCAACAATTTGAAGATCCCTTTTGCGTTTGAAGAATCCTTTGCTTAGGAATCGGTCAAGAAGGCTTACTCCGAGGAACATTGTCTCATCCTGAAGCTCCAATGCAGAACATTCCTGCACATTCACATAACACGCAGAAAGTAACTAGAGATGATCAAGAAAGAACAATGGTATATGATAGACACCCGTTCATCTACTCAAACCAATAACAAATGCACAAGCAGAAAAGGATAAATGAAGCAATTAAGGTCCCACAGCTAACCTTGAAAGTCATTTATGTAATTAAGGAACATAACCCTCTTGCACTAAGGTTTTAATCACTATCTACCTACTATCACATCAAATGAAAACACAGCATCACATAAAATATAATGAAATAGTAGGAGACAAATTTTGTTTATCACCCCTTTCTAAAACTGAATCCATCCAATATCATAATGACATTGTTGCATGGTTCAGTTTTATAAATAACTTTTCTGGTGGTAAAAGTCATCTAGATTCCTATGTTTTTGAATTGACACATCAATATCTATGTTTTCAGTTTTTTACTCGAGAAATTCAATTACCCCCAACTTCCCTGATAGGGGCACATATTAGATATTCTAAATAAAAACAGTACAGAAGAAAGAACTGGCAGCAATAATAGTCCCTCCCTCATGCACCAAAAACACTAACTTCTACCTCAAGAGTAGCAGAATCCAGTTTAAATTGGGGGAAAAGTTACTACAGCATCCTAATTCTATTTGCAATTATATATATATTTTGGAGTTGCTAGTGTGACCGAGAGACAAGGAAATGGAAAATCACAAGGCAATTGTGCACGAAGTAAGTTGCAAAAAATTCCCTAGACGGTTCTAGAGAGTTAAAGGACATGAATAGACAAAAATATCCTCGCCTCTGCATCTGCGAGGAGTCCGTTTTCCACGAAAAGTTAAGTGCAAAGCCAATTGAAGGATAGAAAATCAGTTACTTAAAAAAGATCGCATTGGCAATCGATCACATAGATACTAGGAATTAGCAAGGAAAACATTGGCATCACCGCATCAACTTGTTTGTGAAAAGTCGTCGGTGCATGTTTAAAATTTGCCTCAGTAACGGAGTGTAAACATGTTTTGTTTTCATCTCTAACAGAACAGTATCACAGACTGCTAGAGTAATTAGGCCGTTAATCGGCGATTAAAAGTGTGAAAAACGCGGTTTGAGAAAAGATCGTCTCACCTCAACCATCCAATGGACCATCTTTGACCGTTGCTGAACCACCAGCTGACCGTACTCCGTCGCCGACTCGTACTCGTCGGCGTAGTTGTGCAGAAACACCTCTCTCCTTTCTCGGCTTCTCAGCAACTTGTAGCTCGCTTCGTCGTCCTCATCTTCAAGTTTGGCAAACTGAAACAAATTTCGTAACAGAAGTAAAAGTAAAATTCAATTAGTTCTGTTTGGCTACAAGGAAAACTAAAAAGCTAGATCCAAAATGTAGATGAGAATTACTCACTTCAAAATCATCTTCACTGAGCGTTGAAGCTTTGGTAGGCTGAGGAGTGGTTGATCTTGAGAATTGCTGCCTGTACTCGAGCAATACTGAGAATGTAGGTGACGGAGTTGAATCTCCTATTGACCTCTCGGAGAATTCACTTCCAGATGTGAAAATTGAGCTGCAATCCGAGAAATCGAGATCTGAATATTCCTGGAAAATCTCCGATTGGAGCACAGAAAATGCTGTCTCCGATGAGTACTCAGATTTGTCACAGTAAGATAATTCCTCAGTACAAGTTAGATCAGAAGCGAATTTGAAGCACTCTCCATTCTGATTTATAGTCGATTCCGAGTTGGAAACTGTATCAGCGCAATTTCGCGAAAACTCAGAGAACTCAATTCCTCGTTCTCTGTTTTCACCGTCCTGAATCTGCTTATCTAACAATTTCGTAAAATTCACTTCGGAATACGATTCAGCACCAGAAATCGCAAGAGATACCAATTTTTTTGGCTGAATATCGGACAATTTGTTAGCGTCGGACTTCAAAACTTCGCCGTAATTCTGCTCAACACAAGTAATCTCCGATAGAGAAACTGCAACCGAGCCTTCATTTTCTTCAATTTGCTCCACATCTTCGCTTTTCTTCTTTGAACTCAAGCTCTTTCCACCACAGACTTTAGCAGCAACTCCAGAATGCGACTCTACACAAGACGAATCAGACACCTCCGATTCGAGTTTCCTCTCAATTTCCTTCTGCTTGTAATACGATCGCGTAACTCTCCGGAACTCCTCGTTGACGCCGCTAATCTCACCAAAATCTCTCTTCCTCGCGGTGGTTCTCTTCGTCCTCTTTGGTTCATCTGGAAGTCTGTTGGAATTGCAGGAAGCTTCGGCAGCGCCATGGCGAGAACACGAACTCGAATCCTTCGATACAGCGTCTCTACTCTTGCAATTTCCATAAGCTTTCAAGTTCACAATCGACCGCAGAACCGGAGAGATCTTAGATCGCGGCCTCCGGCGAGGAAGCTCCGATCGGATCTTCTTGCTGATTCGCAGTGAAGGTGGTGCTGGCTCTGTGCTTCGCTTGGCCTTCATTTCTGGATCGAGAGAATCGTGGTTTCAGATCCAGAATAGTAGCGTCGTGCTTGTGTGGGATTTGAACTTTTGGTTCTGTTTGTATAGAGGGTGATGGGAATTGAGAGTTGAGAGCTGAGCACGGTTCGTGTTGTAGCAAACCTGTTATGGTCGTTGGAGATGTGGATTCAAGTGGGCGAGCCTTATATATGCTACATGGACCTCTCACGCTTTCTGTAACAAAAAGTTATTTGATGTATTTTACACATCTGACCCCGTAAATGTAAATAATCACAGAATGCCACAGATGTAAATCGGACGTACACGTCATATCTTCCCGGACCCACAGCTAGAGAGCTACCTGCCATTCAATTCAAACATGTCGAACATTCATATACAGAACAGTACTGAGCTATCAGAAGCAGAGTAACCGATGATCCTCTCTTGGAAGCAGCGAATCCGAGAGAAAGCTGCTTCGTGTGACCGTTCTTAAGCCATTCCAGCGTCTGGTTATTTCATTCAATAACATATTGTGAGTTTTTTCTTCTCAATTTGCATTTCCCTTTCGACTTTCACTGGAATTTTAGGGTTTCGTTTGTGTTTTCTCTGTCTCTTAATGTTGCTTTGCTTCACCGAATCGGATAAATATAGTATCACCTCAATGAGCTTTTTTCTCTGTAGTTTGATACAAATCGGGCTAACACTGAGAATCACAATTTGAGAATCCATGTTTATTGGAGCTGTGGGATTGAATGGAAAGTTAGATGGAAGGACTGGTTGCTTGGAATTTTACTGTATATAATTTGGTCAGATTTGCTTGTTGGCCTTTGTTCATGTGATGGTCTGGAGATGGGTTTATTTGTGTGTAAATTGGCTACGGAATTTGAGAAGGAATGATTGAAATCATTGTTGTGTGATTGAATTTAACATTATTTGGGGGAGTTTGCTGATAGGTAGATTTAGATAAGTTGAAGTTGTTTTACAAATAATTGTTCTCAAATTATAAGATACGGCTCCAGTGCATTCTATAAAACCAATTCTATGATCCTGTCAAAACACAGCTGAACATATTTGTTTTGTTAAGTAATTCTCAATGTTCTCACATTTAATACTTTTGTCCTTGAAGGTTTATGATAAAGAGAAATTATGGGGTTGTCATCTGCTGCCACAACTGCCAATGACGCTGTACAGATTTGTATATTTGATTTGAAAAGGGGACAACATGAAGGTCAGGAGCTTGACAAGATATTGTTCTTCTTTCCTGCCGATGTACCCTTTTCAACGCAACTTTCCGTGATAGGGCTTAGTGAAGGACTTATCACGTTTACAAGGTTAGTAGCTATTTTCGTGCTTGGGGATATAAAAATGACCTCTAGTAGACTAAATTTTGATTTAACTTGTTGGGTGATGCTTGTAATGATGTAGAGTGAGCATTTTATGCATACATAGTTAGAAATGTTTTTTCTTCTTTTTTCCATTTTGACTATTTTTGTAATTTTCTTGGTAGCACCCACAATATTCACAGCTACATGGTACATAAGTGGAGTTTGTTATGGAAGTAGGGCTATAGTTGTATTATTCTCTGTGTACAAGCAGGGGCGGATCCAGAAAATTTTTTAAGGGGGGCGAAATTTTATACTAAAAATTAATCATAATTAATTATTAAATGCATATAACAAAATCTACTTCGAGCTTGTTTATTTAATTTTTAGTTGAGTTCGAATTTAACTTTCATGCATATATAAATACAAATCGAGTCGGTTCGTAAGCCTTACAAACCCCGATAGGTTGATTCAAGCTGGACTCGTTTCACAAACGACCCAACATTGAGTTTAAACTCGGCTTGAATTAGATTACAACTAGTATATATCACATTTTTAACGTAACAAGAGATCGAGCGACTCGTTCAAAACTCGACCCATTTATCCATAATAATAACTCATGATTAATGATTTATTAAAAAATTGAATATAAATTAACTAGTATAAATTAAAGAAGAAAAAAATAATATTGTAATTAACATAATTATTAGCCAATTTGAAAATTAGCCTTCATAAATAAAGTATGTGACGAAATGGTTAATAAGGCTGTATCATCACCATTGCGCTAGACAGTTCTTATGATTAGTTTAGACAAATTATATATATTATTAGGATTAGGGTGGGGGGGGGGGGGGCAAATATAATTTTTCGAACAAAATTATAGTTAATAATTTCCGAATTCTCCGGCCAAGGGGGGGCGGCACACTCTTTCTATTCTTCACTACATGTTTCATGAGCGGTATAATCTCTTTCTAGGATCCAATTTAGTCTAAATTTAGATTTGTTTTAATTTAGTCCTAAAGTTTGATGTGATTTTGTTCCAATTAAGTCCTCATTGTTGCTGAAGGGACTAAATTGGAACACTTCGCCCGATGTTAGGATGAAATTTGAAATCACAAACAACTTGGGAATAAGTTGGAACAAAATGCTGGAACTTCGGACCAGATGGAAGCATTTTCCGTGGAGGAAAACAAAATTAAATGATTTGGTTTTAACATGTTGTCTGAATGTGATATTACCTATATATTTGGATTTCCTTCATTGATAGATAGTTGAAGGTATAACATCTTTTTGGATGCAGAATTTTCTCCCCGGAGGCTCCTTGTGAGGTTATAGAAGCCGAGAGGCACTCTCATATTTTTTATGAGCCAGAACCTGATATCTGGATGGTGATGGTGGGATATATTTTTTCTTTTAAAACTCGGCTACAATTACTTGTAATGCAAAATAGTTCCACTAGACGCATATCATGATGCTTATCTCCAGCCTTTTCAGTGTTGCTTGAATGCTTGCCCTCAAATATTCTTTTAACCGTAGAGTTGCTTTTCTTCAGAACATTTATTGTGTGATCATCCTCTATTTCCAAAAAATACCAATGAGTAGTTCTCCACCTAGTTGCTCATTCTCCCAAGCTCATTTGAAATGTGAATGTACTATTATGTCATGCTGTTATTAAACCTGCTAGACAAATGTGCACTACATAAAGAAAATAGAGTTTTACCTTGTACCATTTGGATTGAAATTAAGACATTTATACGACTGTCCGTCACTGTCCACACATCCAATCAGGTTTTAGTGCGTTTGTGGGAATGATAATCCAAGGGGCAATTTCGCTCCTGTGATAGGATGACTTATCTTTTCTATACTGGTGTAGGTAGGAAGATATCCACTAATGTTCACAACTTTTCCTGCAATATGTTATATGATCACACTATTTAATGCTCCCCACAGGCTTTTGAACACCATAGGTAGTTATTTTCATAGTGTAAAGATTGTGCTCTCATGTTTATTCATCACTGAAGAAAAATAAATAGAAAAGTGAATTACAAAGATAATTATACTGAGTAGTTATCATCGCAATTTCTATTGTAGGTAGTAGAGAAAACTAAGGAGTCAGAAGCCATATGGAGGATTGATGCATTACGAGATGTCCTTAAAGAAGTCCATTCACTTTTTGTAATGTTTCATGGGTCTATAAGATCTCTGCTTGAGAAAGAACCTGGTGGAGGCCTCATCCGGTCTCATTTGTACATCTTCATCATGGATTATCTCAGTGGTAAGTCATGAATTTTAAATGTCAACTATCATACGCCATATCTTTTTTCCCTATTATCTTTGGTTCAAAATATTTCATTGTAAGTCCCTAATTGTCAGCATACCAAAAGCGCTCTCCCTTGGATAATTGCTGCTGGGGTAATGTTGATGTTGCTGTAACAAATGATCTCCATTGGATTTGTGCTACCCGAGTAATGTTGGAGTTCTTGTATCTCACACCATACATGTAACTTTTATCTTTGAGGCAGATTTTCTTGTTGCGAAGAAACTCCAGTTACCATCCTTCCGCGATTCTTTGAAGGAACGTGGAACTGTACAGATGCTGACTGTAGGACGAGAGGCTGCAATTGAAGTTCAGGTCTGTTTTCAGTACTCATTTGGTTGCATCAATTACTGTATGTTTTCACCTAATGCCCATGCCCAGTGTAAACATGTTTAAAGATTTAAGGCTTTAAGCCTGTGTGTTGGAACTTTGAGAAGTGCTTTAGACTGAAGTCCATTTCCTTAAAATGAATTTGCTGTGTAACACAAAAAACACTAATTTCTAAGAGAAGCTCATATGTGGAAAGTCATTACATCAGAAGTGATACGAGAGTCACTTTTCTGTCCCTTCTTGATGCTGCGGCCAACACGTGGGATTTGTGAAAGTTCTCTCACGGCCTCACCCACTAGCTGCATGACTTTCCCTTTTTTTATCAGCAAGCTGCATGACTTAATTGATGCAAAAGGACCGAATATTATATCCTTGGACTCGTAGGAGTTTGGATCATTAGGGTGATTGGATGTGCATGTCTATTGGTGATGGCATAAGTGATGAGCCACACGTATTACTTGAATTGTACTGGAGTTATTGTAATTGCTGAAATTCTATATAGCATATTAGCTACATGACTAGAAGATTGTTACGAAGGACCAAATAATTTTAACGTTGTGTTTGTGATCACTCTGGAGAGTATAGAGAAGCTAACACTAGATGAAATGGCTTGTTCGTTGATATAGTTATTAGTTTTTCTTAATTCTCCATGTGAGCTGTCGTATTGCTGATGTAAGAAATACCTCATAAAGTTGAATTTGTATACATATGTTGCTCAAATAGAAAGAATGTGGATTATTATTTGGCCACTCCATAAGCATCTTGGTGCCTCCACCTATCAGCTTGAGCTTTTAGGTGGATTTGGATTTAACAATATATATCTAAGTTGATCGATGTGCAATGTGGTGGATTGTATTACCTGTGTCTATATACATTTTTTCTCGCACCCGCATATATGGTTATTTGAAACTGCTTTTCAATTCAAACCAGTTCATAAATGAGAGTATTGTGACATACAACATCAAAACCTTTTCCCAAACTAAGTTCAGGTTGCCTACATACATGGATCCCTTAAAAAGTTGTTTGGCAACAACCATTAGTCCATTTTTATCTACTTTTTTCCACACCATCCTATCAGGCACCATATTTGTGATGAGTCTTGCATTACCATTTCTTCCTTTATTATTAATATTATCTAGTTGCCACTTTTGCAAATTCGTAATGTTGTAACGGGTTTTGGGCCTTTTGCAGTCGCTTGTCAGGGTACTAGAAGCATGTGCTGGGAGCACATTATGCTACTCCTTCGTCTTATATCAGGATCTTCTGGTGTCTTCTACACTATCTCGTGTATGTTCTTTTGGTTTCCATAGTTACTCAGTCGTTGATGGTTTATGATTTTTATTAAATGTACTGCTTATTATCCTAGAATTTTAAGAGGTGCTGAGGAAAGCAATGGCATTTCTGTTGGCGACAGTTCTTGTGTCGTGTTAACAATTATAACAACCTTTCAGGATGACGCTGTGAACCTGTTTACGTATGCTGTTCTAAGGTTGTGCCCTCATGCTATGTCCTCCGGAGTAAGTTCGTGGTCCTATTTACGGAAAGGAAATACAGCATCTCAGGGATCCACAACATCTGTCTTGGCCCACTCTAGTTCTGTTTTGGACCCACTTCATCGCTCACGTGACACTTCTCCTGTTGGAGATAACAGATATCATGCCACAAGGCCTTTACAGCAAAACAAGTGGTCCAAAGGGACAGATGGTTTTCTTGTTTCTGATATTTGGGGTACAGAGGTTGGTAGCTTAATTTCTACCACCCCAACAGTTCTGCTCAAACAGACAGAGGAGAGAATGTATCTCTGTGCGTACCAGCATAGAAACCTTACCTTAATCCTTCTCTTTCCCGTTTCTTCCATTCTTAATGGGGAGCAAGGTGTCGCTGCAGTGAAGCAGCAAGTTCTTGAAAACGTAAGTTCCTTGTATATTTATTGTTTTCTTTCCTTTGCAAAGCATTGCCTAGATTTTTGAGGGGCCAGCTCTGCAAACCCAATACATGACTGTTAAATTGTTGCATCACCCTTATGATAATGAAATCTTTTGAACGGGTATCATCTATCCTTTTCACCCTTAAATTTGAAGGATCGTGTTATATAAATTTGTGGGATCCTTGATTGACAAATTGGCCAATACTCTTGTCTTCTAATGTTTTGGAGTTTACATTTCATGTCTATACATAAAACTATCATGACATTCAAATGTTGGAGTAATTTTATTTCTCTTATGCATCAGGCATCACTAAAAATATTGAAAGTAGAAGAGAAACTTTCAAAAGGATGGGGTGGTGAGAATGCTTATCATGTTGGTGGGTATCGTTACTTGTTAGTAGACGGTGACAGAAATATATCCAGGGCTACTCCGCCAGGAAAAGTTACAACCCTGACCAAGGTAAAGCACATATCTTAGGTTTAACTTCGTGATTTTGATTCATGCTTATGTGATTTTGATTGCTGTGTAATCCATGTAACAACTGTCTTCGTATTCCAATCTCATGTTTTTCTATGTTTTACTCTTAATATCACAGCCTTTAGAAAACACAACATATTTTTAAATTCCCCCAATGCTTTATCTAAGTAGACGCTAGGATCCATGATTGAAGGCCCATGGAGTATGTTTTTGCTCAAATGTTTGGTAAAATCACAATTTTGCTCTATAAAATTAGATGTTTCATTTTTTGTGCTTGTGTTGCAGGAATCTTTAGTGGTGCTAAGCAGCGTTAGAGAAGAGGTCGATTTGGAAAAGGGAAGAGCAAAATGGGACAACATAGGTCATGATAAGGATTTGGAAATATGCATTAGAGCGAAAAACAATGCTTGGGTTATTGGTCGAACGACAAGAGGGAAAGAGCTTTATATGGTTCTAGAGAAAGCCGATGGAACTCTTCTTTATGCCTCTGAAACTGTTGAAAAGTTCAGCGACAGGTATATCTCTGTAATTGAGTGACAATTCAGCCAATGTGATAATTTAATGCCATGTTCTTGTTTATTTGGAATAGTTCATTAATTTTCTCAGAACTTATCGAGGAAATGTTGTTTTCAGTTTCACCTCCGCATTTTTACCTATCCCTCTGAATTTGTATGTGCTTCGAGTTTTTGTACAGGTATTGCAACGGAGCTTTTTCTTTGGATTAGGGGAGATTTCTTGGTTCATCGTATTCAAACTCACCAAGAAGGCGAGCTAGGTTTGCTTGTAGTTGTAGATGCCTTCGGGCAAATATTCATCCACTTGTTGCTTATTATCGAGACATTGACTGTTTGTATGAACAAGTAGTATATGTGAATTTACTATCGAAGGTTGTGGGTAGAGTCATGTAATAAGCATGTAGTCGGTGATTTCCTCCTCCATATGAAGAGTTATCTTAGTGTAATGAGAAATAAATTAAAGGTATTATATATTGGAATTTTTTTGAGCAAAACACTAACTTATTAGGATAAATAAAATTTTTTAGTCAGTAAGATTCCAATCAAGAAAGTTGAGGAAGATTGTTTTTATCAATCCTTACTCATAGTATGGGTAATCTCATAAACATTTTGTCTCTCATCACTCAATACTGTTGACTGTTATTATAACAGTGTTGTAAATGGCAGCTGCCATGGTGTCGAAAACCACACGGGCACAACACCAAATGCCGTGGCGTTTTGAGTCGGTTTATACTGATTTTAAATTATTTTGAGGCAGTTCTATCCAAACTAATTATTTTTTAAAAAAAAAATTAAAAATATTATGACTTGTAGCATAATATGTATTTTTATTACATATGTAAATTAATTTACATTAAAAAATACAAAAATGGAAATTCGCCATTTCTCCGTCATGGCCCTGAAGGCCTTTTTCCGCTATCATAACGCCGTGCGACATCTACAACTTTGCATTATAAAAAGACTAAAATGCTCCCTTTTAGTTTTTAAATTTTCAAATGTGTGCCGCTCAACCCTCTCCTCT
This sequence comes from Geranium brycei, assembly GCA_036897365.1. Classification (NCBI taxonomy): domain Eukaryota; kingdom Viridiplantae; phylum Streptophyta; class Magnoliopsida; order Geraniales; family Geraniaceae; genus Geranium; species Geranium brycei. Next base: position 19,308 of record JAYMTP010000776.1, read on the forward strand.
CTAAACTTCTTCTACGACGATTATTTCTTCTGGTGACGACCTATTAAACAAGTTGCTCTACTTCCTTATGATTTGGGTTTAGTTAAATATGATGATTATATAGTGAGAGAAAATAAATTTTACAGAATAATTGTATTCGAACACGAGAAAATTTAGAGACTGATAGTTATAGAGATTACATACTTCAGTTACGACATTATGTATTTTCCGGCAACTATTTTCGTAAGAGGCGAGAACTTTGCTACGCCAAAAGGTAGTGGTGGAGAGTGAAGTAGCTGCAATGGAGGGGATTGAGACGAGGATTGGTGTTCAATGAAGTCTTAGGGCAGAGAGGACCATTGGGGCATGGTGGTGGACTCCATAGTTCACTTCTTTGTGATTGTGTGAGGAGAAAGAGACAACTACGGACATCCGTTGAGAAAAATACATCGGAGCAATGTTCATCCTCGCATCCAAAGGTGACGATTAACAACGACAGATTTCGAATTGCAGCAATGGTTCTAGCAAGGAGGACAGAGTCTGTAGGAAGAGAAACATAAATGGGCATGAGTTGAAATTTTAAAAATCAAACAGAAGTATTTTTTTATCATTTTACAATAATATATAATTAAAACAAATTAAAAGTTAACGTAACTGAATGTGGTTGAGCTGTATGACACAAAAATAAAGTTGAGGATGACGGAAGAGTAAAGTATACCCCAATACATCTATATAACGAATAATGTTGAGATGTAGTGTACTTTTATGAGATTACTCCACCCCACATAATAATCAACCTAAAAGAAACAAAAAAATCCCAATAAATTTGGTGCAAATATGCATAAGGCCTCATGGTATGTATACACACAAAGGCCCATAGAAAACCTTGGGATAGATCTACTATTAAAGCCCAACACAGTGTACGGTCGAGTGCAGTATAAAACCCTGGTCAAATTGGATCTAGGGTTTTTCAGTCTATCCAGATCCCGCCAGATCCCGTGAGTAAGGTACGGTGTTCATGTTCGCTGCAATTTCTCTCTAATTTAGCTGTTAATTTTCTTGAGACGTTTCGTTTCTAGCAATTCGTCGTAGTTCAGTTTGTTTCTGATTCTCTGTTGATTTTGATTCTGGAAAATTTTAGCCGTTACTGTTTGTTTATTCGTATCGGTGTATTTGATGATGATTAAGCATAATATTTTTGTTCTTACGAGATCAAAAGCTTTGGAAACCTGAACTAAAGAGTCTTCGTCAGCTTAGAACTATGTGTTTCTGTTTCTCTCAGTTGTGCCTCCAATGATGATGAAAATATAACTCTTATGAGATGTTTAGATGCTTAAAATTTTGGAGACCTGAACTGAATTGACGATTTAGTTTTTTTTTTCATTTACTTCTCTAAACATGAAATATGGTTCATTATCTAGTCGATTGTTATGCTTAGTTGTCCTCTAATTTAAGTATCCAGTTATTGAGAATTTAAACTTGTCGGTATACTAAAACCAAGTCTCAGAAGATATTGTCTCTTGTAATGTTGTAACATAACTTTTGTTCTCTTGAGCATCAATGCTGAAATTTATGGAGATCATAGGGCAGATCTTTGTACTTCGTTTTGTCTGGGGTCATTTGAAATTTAATTTTTTTCACTGTCTTTGATCTGTGACATAATTTTTGTTCTCCTGACATCAATGCTGAAATTTATAGAGACCTTAGTCTACTTCATTTTCTTGGGTTATCATTTGAATTTTATATATATTTGTTGTTTTGATCTGTCTTGACATATTTATAAACTTGTGTATTTTTGCAACTTCACATGGCACCCCACTTTTATCAGAGGCTTCCACTGGTGTAAATGAAAAATAACAGCGTAAAATAAGTTCAATGTAATACAATTAGTCACTGATTCTAGATCTGTATATTCTACCTTCACTCCTATTTCCTTCTATGGATCCGTATGGATGATGACTATGCTTTGTCATAGGTCATGTAGGTAAATATGGTGCACGTGTGTTTTGCAAGTAGTCCCTGGCATGTACTTACATCCCGAAGCTTAAAATATTTTCGTGGTACAGTTCATTTTCATCTTTGAATGTCTCACTTGTTTTGCATTGTTTTTTTTTCTGTTCTGAGAAGTAACCTAATCCTTGACTTTTTTGTTTTATTTTGTTGACCAATTTTCCCATAGCTCTTCTTTTAAGTTAGAACCAATTTCATAATTCTTGCCTACTAGGTAGTTTTGTGCTGTTTGCTTTGCTATTTTGGCTTATACAATGGTTCTGTTTGGTGAATTGCATGTTGACTGAGTTGTGTTTATATTAGAGTTTGACATCTTATTATGCCTTTCATATTTGAGAATTTGGCTATTTTGAGTATGTATGCTGTCAGTAGGGAAAACTCTTAAATTTTTTAACAAATTTATTGATCATCTTCCGATACAGATAGAATAGTGTGAGAAGTATCAAAAGCCTACTTTTAAAAGATGAGCCGACCAATGGAGGAAGATGTAAGTAATTCTGACACTTTCAGTTTATTAATGTTCTTAGCATTGATGTCTTATTGTAAATCACCAGTAGACTGAGTATGTGCTCCCAATATTTAACATTAGCCAACTTGTGCTTGTTCGGTAGAAAATTTTATGTTCAGTCATGCAACCTAGTTTACTGCTTATCTTGTGATTAATGGTCTGTTCTGCTGTCAAATTAGAAGCTATATTATTTTAGAATTAGATAGATGCAAATTTCTTCAATCCACCACACTGCTAGTATCTTCCAGGGTGCTATGGTATTTTGTCCATTCTTGCTGATTGTAGTTATATTGTTAATGCTTTAACAGCAGGTTGCAAAGAATGAGGAAGAGGAGTTTAACACTGGACCACTCTCTGTTCTGATGATGAGTGTTAAAAATAACACTCAGGTATTGTTCATCATGATCACTTCAATTGTTTGATAATCTTGAACCAACTAATTAAATCAAAGCCTTTTTGATTAATCTTGGATTTGTTTTTCTATGTAGGTCCTCATTAACTGTCGTAACAACAAGAAACTTCTTGGGCGAGTGAGAGCTTTTGATCGTCATTGTAACATGGTTCTTGAGAATGTCAGGGAGATGTGGACTGAGGTCTGCTTTCCAGTAGCTAGATTTTGTTCTTGTTGCACTTTTTTTATCCGCAAATTTGTGAACACTAGGTGTTCTTGTTGCACTTCCTTTTCATCTTCAACTGAATAGTAACGATCTTATCCTCTTTCGTGTCTTCAGGTACCCAAGACCGGGAAAGGAAAGAAGAAAGCCCTTCCAGTTAACAAGGATAGATTCATCAGTAAGATGTTCCTCCGTGGCGATTCTGTCATTATTGTTCTGAGGAATCCCAAGTGATGTGTCGTTGCATGAAGCATTATTATGTAGTAGAGTAACAAACTTTTGGACCTCTTAAAGTGTATTATCCAACCAACCATAGTTTTGTTATTCTACAACATGCCGCGGCTGTACTGTTTTTTCAGCTTCAGAATGGAGAGAAAATACAATGTGTAATATGTAGCTTGTCTCTACACTTTTTCTGCACCAAAAAATTCCCTTGATGGTTTCATATTGCCTCAAAGTTTGATATGATTTGTAAATGTGAAAGGGTGTTGCTCGAAAATTACTTTTATGGATCTAAACAATTATAATTGAGCCTATTTTTATTATGGGTGGTGTTGGCTTGGAAAAAAATTGTTCAGCGTGAATTTGAACAACTTATATTAGTGTTGGCTTAGTTTGGAATTAAATGCTTAGCTTTGAGTTTGATTTCGTAAAAATGGTTGCTCAAATTTAACTGGATATGTTTGGATTTGTCTACGTTTTAATTGTTAGGTCAGATGTGAATTTAAAATTTCACATCTTAAAGCCACATTTGTAAGGATAATTTGTATACTAAGTGAACTCAAATCAAATGTGGGCTCTAAAAAATCATGAAATTGAAAAATTACATTAGCAGTAAAGCTGATTAATGTTAGTGGTCGGAAACAAGGGACCTGTACAAGTACTAGTCCACTCCACTCATTCGCCGAATTGACCATCGGCCATTGATAGCACCAATTCATGATACGATCATTACATGTTCCATTGTGTTGAAGGTAAGAAACAGCACGCGTCCTCCACGCTCCTTTCTTTTCCTTTGCTTTGCACCTATTTTGGTAATACCCATCCAACGCATCAAAAGCTGACACGTCAAAGACCGTACGCTTTGTTCCGATGTTGTTCATCATTTCATTTCAATGCCAAACCAAATATGATTCTGCTTTCATCTCCGACCAAACTTGGTGGATCCAATCACGTCAACACTTGTTTACTTGCACAGAAATTATTTCAAATAATAAATATTTGGGTTTGTGGAAGCCACGTGGCCGTCGCTTTCAATAATTCGGCTTGTGCCCGACGCGTGCCTCTTTCCTTTTTCTGCCTCAAATTTCTGCTTTTCCTCGAAAGCAATGACACTTTATTACTATGCTTTCCTTTTCCAAAATCAGAGATATTGGACAGACGACAACAGCATCGCCCCAAAATCCTGCTTATCATACAAACAAACCATTATCTAAACCATGGAATCTACTTTTACTTCACATTCTAATTTTACCTTTTTTATAATCCAAGTAGTTATAAGAATAAATTCAAGGGAGAATGACACTTTGTTACACTTACTATAGCAAAATAACACTTTCATATTCTAACTACTTTTCTCTCCTTTTAGTACTTGACAATTTTTTTGTGACAATTTATGCTAAAATGACTAAAATACCCATGATTTAAGAAATCAAAATTGAACTGGTCCAATTTGATTTATCAAACCAGATTTGAACAGATTCAATTTGATTTATCAAACTAGAATTGAACCGGTTGAACTGGCTCCTCCCCAACTCAAAGGTCATCGAGAGTCTTGTTCTCGATTTCGACAAGATCGAGCACAGCAGCCCTACCGTCGACGACGTTGTTCCAGTTCAGAAAAAGACTGTTGTCAAGTCCCCGATTTTCACCGATCACACCTACTTCGATTTGGACTTCTCAGGAGGAACTAAGCAGCCTTTCACATACAACTTCTTCAATCCCAATTCCAATCTATCGCTGAGCCACAGTGTATTAGGTGTATGAAAGTGTTAGGGTATGAAAGTGTATGAAAGTGTTAGGGTATGAAAGAGAGAAAAGTAGTTAGGGTATGAAAGTGTCATTTCGCTATAGTTAAGTGTAACAAAGTGTCATTATCCCTAAATCTAACCTATAATTCTTAAATGGAAAAAACTCACTTACCTCCCTCTAACTATCATTGATTCTCACTTAACTTCTTACGAAATAAAAATGCGTCAACGCCACCACTGCCCTTTTACTCTCTTTTACCCTCACATTTTCTCTCCTCTCTGAACCCTAGGGTCGCCGGCACCGCCGCCGATCTCCGACTTTGGCGCACCGACGACCATGCATTTTGTCTCGAGGTTTAAAGGAGGCGCTCAGGCTTAGAGAGGAGAAATCATATCTAGTTCCTTCAAGATCCGGTTTTGGGGGTTTACAACAATGTCTGTTCGTGTTGGGCTGAGGTGGAGGGCTTCGGATTCGGTGCAGACCGTCCTCCTGGCGGTCCTCAGCGACGGTAGGGAGCGTTTATGGGCTGTTGAGACTCACGAGGCCTCAAGTGTACGTCGTCGGTTGCTTCATGCTCATCGGTGGCCAGAGCCGTTGGCTTCAACCTCACCTCTCCGGTGACAGTTGGTCTCCCTGGTCCAGTCTTTCAGACTAGACCAGTTTTGCTCAACAGGTTCTTCTCAAAAGTGGCTCTCTGCATTTTTCTACTTGTTCTAGCCTAGGTCTTTTCCTTGGACTACGTTTCAGAACGCGATGTCGAGCTTCTCTAGTCTTCTTGCTTCAGGTGCGCGCGTGAGGAGTTTTTGTTGGTTTCGGTCCAGGTACGGTGGATCTGTTTTTGAGTCTCAGAGAAACGCAAGGAGAGAGAGGAAGAAGAAAGACCAGTTGAACCGGTCCAATTGTCCAGACCTGATCTCAATTCTGGTTTATTACCGGCCCGAGCCAAGTCAGGCTGAATTTATTTCAAATCAATTTTGGTTTTTCGTCCAAATTCTAACACTGTTAAAGCAAAGTGTAAAAAAACGCAACTAACTGACCTTAGATAAAACATTTTTCTTTACCTGAAGTAAAACGTAAAACACGTCACTTTAGTACGGGTAAATTGTAATTATGAAGACTCTAACATCATTCAAAGTCTCTAAGTGTGTGAAACTCAATTGTTTTTAACGGGAAGTGAAATAAAAAAATGGTATGAGTTTGAATATTTAAAAGCTAAATAGGAGCATTTTAGCCTATTATAATGAAAATGAGTAAATAGAGAAATTATCTCCCTTAAAAATTGAAGTAATACGAAAGATTAAGGATAAATACATCAAATATTAATAAACTCCGCCATTTTCCAAATACTAATTAAAGGGAAAAATTACGGCAGGTGGTGGGGAATGAGACATGTGAATATGATGGTGGATGGTCTCTACTTCTTTACTTTATAAAATAATATATAAACCAACCGCATTTATAAAGTTGATCTTATTTATTTCCGTTTGGACCCATACACTCCCCACTTCCACCTTTGTCCCTTGCACATTATTATTTGTTTACTTAACTTGTTCCAGTAATAAATGTTCACCAAACAATATATATTTCATTAATTACTCATATCCTATTTACTTCAAATGGAATGGGCCGACGAAGAGCATATTATTTCATTTATCATGCACTTCGCGTTCGTATTTTTCTTTACTTCAAAAGGTGTGTGTTTTTCGAATTTGAATATACCTGTATTTTTAAATATTTAGAATCACAATTGAATTAAACTAAAAAGTATATATATCATATTATAATTTGATTCACCTTAATAAAAGGTTAATTTTCATATATTTTAAATTTTATTTAACTTTTGTCATCGCTTTAAAATTCATTTAGTAAAAAGATTTATTCTAAGAGATATGGGAAGGCAAATTATCGTGAAGTATTTTATGATGTGATTCATCTTATACGATGGGAGATTAAAAGAGATGTGGTTTTATTTTAATATAACAATGAAGTACGTGGAATGTAGTTTTGTATATGTGAGATTTTGTAAGTTGAATAGTTTATAGACTTGAGGTGAAATTTTTTCATCTAAAACAAATTTAGGTTCATGTATTGAGACTTGAGATTAACCTTGACTAATAGTGTTAACTATGAGTAGCTATATTGAATAATGTTGTTTTTAACAGTTAGAGGAAATTTTCTTATATGGGAAAAAACTATTAGCCCGTAAAATAATAGGAAATGCAAACATAAATTTTATTAGTATTTCTATCTTTTTATTCAAATATTTTTCTCTAAACTGTTGAGAAATTGAATTGAATTTGATTTTATTGACCATAGATTATTAATGACCTTTTGATCAACTTTGATAACCATTGATAGCTTTTGACATAACTAGTAGATAGAGAAAATATTTTTTTTTCATAGAAAAAATCACCAAACTCTTAAAACATTTGACAATAGATTCTTGAGCCAACCGAGTGATTTTGAGGAAAATCAATAAACCCTTCAATACTTTGAATGTTTATAACACTTTGAATATTGTGAACATTTTGGCTATTGCCTTTTCAGCAAACGAGTGATTTTAAAGGACAATCACAAAAACCTTTGAACAGTTTCGATATTTTCCTTTTAAGAAAACGACTATTTTGAGACTAATCACTAAACCCTTTGACTATTTCCATATGAGCAATCTGAATTATTTTAGGAAAAGCCACTAAACTCTTTGATCTTAATTTAATTTGCAATCTTCAATTACAAATTGAACCATAAACCTTGAATATTGGTACCTTGAATACTGGTTGCATCAGAGAGAATAATCTCTTGGAGTGTCCTATCCACTTGTCATTGACGAGTGGGTAAGACTCGAATTCAGAAAAATATTAACCAAATATAAAACTTTGCTCCGATAACATATTGATTTTAATAAATATTTACCAATATTTTTGCTATTTTTTTACAATTGGAAGATATTATTATGTTATAAGGATAAGAGTATAAGACTAACCTTCTCTAAAATAATTAAAAATACAACTAATAACTTGCTATTGACTAGTGGGTAAGACTAATAATATTAATTAATCAGATGCTCGGATAACATGTTAATTTTAATAAATATATACCGAACATTTGGTGTTATTGTTTACAGTTGGAGGGTATTATGTTATAGAAGGATAAGACTAACCTTCTTCAAAATAATTATAAATACAACTAATAAGTAATAAATCAAAACTAAGAAAATACATATAAACGAAATATAGATAATTAACCAAGTATTTATTCTAACATATAGGTTGAACAAGAAATGAATCATTAAGTTAAAGAATCACTTAAAACATATCAATAGTTATAAATCACAAAATATTGATGATAGTAAAATCAGCATATTCTACACATGACTATGATAATAAACTGTGTATATGTGTGTACGTTGGTGAATATGAAATGATGAGCAATGATCCTTGTTCCATTGGCCCAAAACCATCCAAATGCATATATTACCCTTTTCACCTACACTCTTGTTGAAATTAAAGGTCACATGTTGAAATACCAAAGGAACAATAAATGATTGCATGTGGTGGATAAGGAAGAAAAAGAAATCATTAAATTAAACCAATGGCATGTGGTGGATAAGATAAGGAACATTTGATTAAAATAAGAGTACTTGCTCCCATATTTCCATTCATAACAAACGAGGTTGCAAGATCTAAATTCTCTTGGCTAATAATCCATTACAAACCATATGTTTAGCTACAAATTTTAGAACGTTTCATAATTATTGGATGAAATAATTTATGGTTGAAATTAATGCTGAGTTATCGATAACATACTGATGTAAATATAAGTTAATTAGAAACTTTTTTGAACATTTTACACCATCGTATGGGTATAAACGTATTTTTAACCCATTAATTAATTTCAATATTAATTTCTAATTTGATTATCTTTACATATCGGTTTCATCGGTTCATTTGTAATCGTTTTATTGGTTAACTTGAAATCGATTTTATTGGTTCAGTTGAAATTGGTTTTATCGGTTCACTTCCACCTGTTTAATTGTTTCATTTGCAATTGTTCTATTGGTTCACATCGACAGGTTTAATCGTTTCATTAGATTGGTTTAATTGTTTCACTTTCAACCATTTAATTGTTTTATTTGTAAATGTTTCATTAGTTTAATTATTTCATTTACAATTGTTCCATTGGTTTATGTCGTCAATTACATAAAAATAAATGACTAGATCAATAGAGGATTAGAAATAAAGAGTCTGGCTAAAGAGAACCAACCAGACCAGGTAAAATTGAGTTCGGTCTTGACTGGTAAAGAATCGAACCGGTAAAACCCATAAATTGACTGCTCATTCTTTCCACTCCCGCACCCATCTCAAAACAGAGCCGCGATCTCCACACCTCGCTGGCGAAGCAAGCCACGACCTAGGCATGACCATCTGGGTGACGAAAGCCATGACCTGAGTGTGACCAACCTATCGGCAAATCGAGTCGTTGAATCTTCGAATCCTTGCCGAATCGCTGTCGTGAATCGTCGTCCGCGTGTAGGAGAAGGAAGGAGGATCGTCGCCTCGCCAAATCGTCGTCGTGAATCCGAATCGTGAAAGAGCCAAAATCGCTGGCAAATCGTCGACCCGCGTCACCGCCGAATCGTCTCATTGCATCGTCCCACATCAGCGAATCGACCGTCGATATCGCCGAATCATCTTTGCCGTGAATCGTCGCGCCGATTGTCTCAATTGTAGCTTCGCGTGCTTCTTTGGGGAAGGAGGCAGAATAGTGGTAGGGTTTCTAAAACCCATTTGATATATATATCAAATGGGTTTGGATGAGAACCAAATGTGTCGTGAGAACATGAGAACCACTAGACACTCACTTATTTTCGTTGGACATTCATT
>JAYMTP010000777.1:0-29271 GCA_036897365.1 Geranium brycei
TGCATCTCCGCTTGTCACTTTCCTGAAAATTAAGAATTTAGGAATCTCCATTCAACTTACTGGGTGCCCTGATAGTGATATTCTACGTCAAGCTCACGCTGCATGGAACCTCTCCCCGCTCAGACAAGATCCAGACACTTTGGTTGGACGCCCACCGGCCTAGAGGCTCTCCTCTCCTCATTGTATTAGCTGGACTTAATCTGCGGTTCTCTGACTGGCTTCGTTTTGTACCCTTTTTTTATAGCGTTCTGGCTCTCTGTTTTTTGTTTTTGCTTTTCTTTCATTGTCCTTTAATATCCTTGTTATTGTTTCTTTTAGTGCAATAATATGTCTCAGCTTATCAAAAAAAAAATTATAATCCTATATCAATAGGCACTTTTTTATAAGAAATTTTTAAACATAAAGGTACTACTCCTAACATTCACTTTCATTGTGCAAGTGCATGGTGGACAATGTTTGGTTTATCTCTTTTCTTCTTCCAATAAGAATAGTATGTATGATCTCTTCCATAAGTAGACATTTGGAAGAAAATATATATATGTAACCAAAGCAATGCATGGTTTGTGGGTAAGTCATTAACTACTCCTAAGTTTCACTTTCATTGTGCAAGTGCATGGTTTCTTTGACCAGGTTTGACCAAATGAAAACTCGGGAGTTTTAGAACACTGACTGAAACCATACCCGAATTTTGGGTTATTTATTTATCCTATTGCCTATACTTTCTGTCTCCCCAACCTATGATATATAAAAATAACACCTTACCTCCACAAACTCAGTCCCGTTTACTGCAAAGAAAGGAAGTCCCGATTCGCCAGCAATGGCCTTAGCGAGCAGCGTTTTACCAGTTCCGGGAGGCCCGTAAAGAAGAATGCCTTTTGGGCAATAAATACCCTTGCCTTTGAACCCCTCGTCGTTTCTTAAAATTCTCACAACCTCTTGTAGTTCCCTTTTTATATAATCCTGACCAGCAAAATCATCAAAGGTAACACCAGTTCTTGCTTCCGCCGATATAATTTTGGCCTTCAATTTTCTGCACATAGCCAACAAGGCCCTGCTCCAACACGAACCCTTATTTATACGTCGTATCTCCGCGTCTTTCAATTTCTGAAAAGTAAAATCTCCAATTTAACACATACAAGGAAAAAAAAAACTTCAACCTCACCAAGCGTGAGATATAATAATCATAATACCGTAAAGTAAATGCCAATGAGCAACGAGTCTACATAGTTCAATAGTTTTTATACACAGTAGTGAATCCAATATACACTCCCCGTCAAGGTTCTAAAACTCGGGATTGGGGAGAACTCAGCAAGGTCAAAAATAAGGAGTTATGAGAACTCGGGGAGATATCGGCAAAACTCGTTTTGAATTAAACATACATATACTTATACATAATTCACATGAAAGTCAAGAATAACAATATTTTAGTAAAATAAGATACCATCAAACAACTTAATAAGTTAAAACAAAAGCACAAATTATCGAACACTTTCAAATCACAGGTAAAAAAATAATGTTTTTCACTCACAATTGGTCTCTGACTAAAATTAAACATATTATTGGTGATTAATTCATTCACATAATTGACATACACTTCAATTCAGTAAAGTAGAGCACTAGAAATTGATACATATAAGCTGGAAAATATTTCCCTGAGAAAATTTCCAATGCAATTGCAGTGTACGGTGGAAATTTTGCTATATCTACTAAATCCACGAATAAAATCCAATTCAAAATCCAAATTTCGAAATCCACGAGATGTGCGACGAAAATCGGGAAATAAATTTGCAAATGTGAAGCTAAACGAGAGAGAAGAACCTCAAAAATCGCAGAGGACTCCGGGTCTTCTTCTTTAGCCGAGCTCGAATCAGGACTGTGGAGAGCTCTGCGAAAACTGATCTGAAGCTTGATTCTGAGGGGGTTTCGGTTTCTCGATGGCGTTTTGGCTCCATTTTCGATGGAGAGGAAAGGAGGAGAAGGAGATGGGAAGTGACCGAGGATGGGTTTAGGAGTGGTTTGGAGTTTCATGTTCTGTGTGCGTAGACGCAGTTTCCTTCACTTTCTAGGCGAGCGGGAAAACGAGAGAAAGTGAGAGAAAATGCGAGAAAATTGGCGGATTTTTTATCCAGGTGTTGCTGTGAGTGAATGTGATAGTTGTTTTAGGAAGATGATTGAAACGGTGCGTTTCGTAGGAGCAATAAAAAAAACAAGAGGGTAAAATTGACCTTTGAAAATTGGAAGATTTTAGAATAAGAACTTATCAATTTAAAAAAAGAAAATTCATGTTCACTACCGCCAACTTTACATCTTTTTCACTTCACTACCCTCAACGAATTTCTGTTTCAATTTCTCACGAGTACTATTTTTATATTTCACCGTCATCTAGAACCGTTAAAATTGACGGAAAAGTAAACTTTTGAGGTTAATTTTTTAAAAATACCAAAAATACCTTTCTATTAAAAAAATCTATATGTGCTAGTTGCCATGGTCGTCAGCGACCTTCTTGCAGTTCGATTTGGACCAAATCGGTTTCTTTCAAATAAATTTGTTCCTAATTGATTTGTTCCAAGTTTTGAAGAACAATTATGCACAAACCATTGTTCCAAACTGATTTGTCTCATTTTATTATCGTTCTCTTCTTTTCCGGCGAACTCAACTCATTCTCCGACGACGCGATCAACACAAAATTGAATTGCAGAGGGGACGAAATTCTCAATGTCGCCGGTAGCCTTTTCACACAGATGAAGACGGTGGCAAGACCCCTGAGGTCTTGCCCCTCTACTGAGACACCCGAAAAACCCCATATTTTTTTCGGTGACGGAGAAGGTAGTTCACCGGAGGCAAGTGAGCTCTCGAATGGTGATTTTAAATAAGTTACTATAAATACACAATTAAATATGAATTATAATTATTTACAAAATCTAGAATTATAATATAAAATTACATTAATGTCCTTCAAAATCAATAAAGTATCATATTTATTAATATAAATTATTTTAATTTTTGATATTATATTATTATTTATTTAAAAAAATCAATTTTGAAAAAGTAATAGTTGAAATTCTCCTAAACTCAGCCTAGCTAACTTGATCTGTCCGATCATGTGAAATTGGTGCAATTATTTATCGTACTTATTTATATTTGTGTTTTTTCCTCAAGGATAGGAGATTACTTGTGAAACTCAGTCAATTAAGAATCAATTTCAAAAGGGTGAATTAACAAAAAATAAGTCTAAAATAAAGTCGCTTTGAAAACACATGTAAATTTAATAAACCTAAATTTGATTCTAAATGTAAATAAGAGTAAACGGTTTTAACCGAATAACCCTCTCCCAAATTAATGCCATATTGAAAAGCAATATCAAATATACTGTAAGAAACTACATCAAAATTAAGGGACAAAATCTTCCATCACATCCACTGAAATTATATTTTGATTAGCTACAAATGTAGACAAAAGTGGGAAACCAATAAAAATAATAATTTGTATAAAGTTTTAACATTTCAGGCATAAAAAAGATTAAAGCAGCTTCACAATGGCTTCTCCTAATCATTGAGCAGCTTCACTCACAATGGCTTCTCCAAATCCTTGAGCTGTATCGAAGTCTCAAGATCTTCAAGCCCCTCAAAAATATCATAATTCTGCAGCAAAACAAACCCAAAAAAACAGGTTAAAATAAATCCAGTTAGTAAACAGATTAAATATGCAAGAAACTAAACATCTCGAATAACGAAAAGCGAACTGGGCAAAATAAAGAAGAAAAAACAGTAACTAAATTCAAGAAACAAGTCGAAAAATAACACGAAGCACGTCGCATTACCTCATTATCATAGTTTCGAGCGGGATCAGAACCGTGATCATCCTGCAACAAATCTGACATCGAAAAGAAATCGCCATTCTCCAGAATCTGAGAAAGATCCAGATTCGAGAAATTGATATCCTCAGCAACGGGCACGAGTTCACCAGCAGGAGGCAGTATTTCCGATCTAGCAGAGCCGGGTACAGGTGCATTGCACATACCATCAGAGACGGACATGGTAGTGACCTCAGAATGGCTTCGGGTAGGAAGTGGCACGAATGACGCAGGCTGATATGCAGAAACATTCTCAGAGACAGGCGTGGTAGTGACTTCAGAATAGCTTTGAGTAGGAGGTAGCAGCATGAAAGGTTGTGAAGGCTGATGCTCAGAAAGGGCCTTATCCGCACAATTGATGATTTCCTCATCATCGCTGCTCCACTCATCTTTAAATGGCGCTCCGTATTGTGCACCGTTCCTTGGGCCCGGACCTTCCTTGTGGAAGACTATACAGAGTACAAAGGTGTCCTGGTAACAGCAAACAAATAAAGTTTTAGATAATAATTCTTTAATTAAAACAAAACCAGAATATAAACATATAAATATTTGGCAATTATTGGGAGTAAGATTCATTAAGTAACGAAACTTTAGGGAGTGAGTAAGAAACTAATTGAATCCCATAATGTGCATAACTATAAGTAAACTTCAACCATAACGTTCATAACAGAAAGGGAACCATTTTGTCCACATATATGAACAATGTTTTTAATAATCATAGTTGAAAATCATGTTATTAACTTCATGTGGTTCAGACGGGATGGCCCGTTACAGAAAATTGCAAAGATGTGCCCTATTGTATAACAATTTTGCAAAATGGTGCAGTGTTGTTTGTTAATGGCAAAAAGGTGATGTGGTGTTTGCATACAAATTTTAGTTGAAGGATAAAAACAGAAAAACTTATAAAATATTTATTTTCTTTAAAAGTAATTTTAATTTCAGGGTTATTTCGTCATTTTTATAAAAATACCCACATTTTGCAAAATAATGCAAACAACACAACACTCTTTTGACATTAACAAACAACAGAGCACCGTTTTGCAAAAGTGCCATGTTATAGGGCACTTTTTTGCGATTTACCCTTAATCGTAACAGTGAAGATTTGCTTCATATCAAACACACCACGAATGGGGCAAAGTAAAATACAAATATTAGGCATATGGCCAGGTATAAGAAGTGGGATGAAAATTGATGGATCTCCCCAAAACAATATTTGATATATAGCAGAAACAAAGACCGACAAACATTTACACAGCAGAATGAAACTTAAATGCAGAGACATCAGACATATTCATAAACGAAATTAGGTAAAGCATAAGTGCAAGTGAATGAAATACCTGAACAACTCCTCTATCAGCCAGATCCTTCTCATCGAGTCGGTACTCATGCATAACCCAATCGGTTCGGTCACCTTTCGGAGCTCTGCCTTGGTGAAAAACCAGAGTCTTAATCATGCCAACATGTTCAGCATTGTGGACAACAGGTCTATCTTTTCCGGTGGTCTTCCAGTACCCTCGTTCAGTAGCACGATTCAGCCTACCACCGATAGAATACTTCTTCTCACGAGGACAGAAAAAGTACCATTTCAAATCTCTGCTTGGCAAGTATGACTTATCTGAACAAGGACATGGAAAACTCGAGTGAGAAAAAAATGTACAAACAGATTATTCAAAAGAAAACACAACTATTTGTAGTTTAAATTAAAAGTGATATGAAAAAACAAATACTGGACATGAAACTATGGCACACACCTGGAAGATCCCAAGGCTCGTTCTTGTAGATGTCAACCTCGGCGATTACATCGCAAGCGAGCTTTTTTCCAAGTACTTTCCTCTTGAGATAGTACTTGATCAATTCAGGGTCAGTAGGGTGGAACCGAAAACCAGGAGGCAGCGACGAAAGAGACATCAGAGCAACAGTATTCAAAAACTCTTTTAAAAATACACAAACTCTTAAAAAATACAGTCACGAGAAGCGACTCTAAGGATGGACCCGTATCCTAATCTTCTCCCCTAAACAAAAGAAATGCTAGGACACGGGCTGAAGAAACAAAATGTCAGGTCTTGTGCCGGAATAGCACTCTCCACTCACACCAAGGTCGGCACCAGATCATGAAACAAACAACCAGAGATCCAAAAATTGTCGGGTATTTCTGGCAGGAGTCAAAAGTCATTTGGCTTTGGAGCGAAAAGGAAGACCTGTATGGAACAACATAAATCAAAATCCAAAATACCCTAAACCTCTGAATCAAAATCAAATACACACCCACAAACATAATCCACATAACAAAAGCACGCATATTCAGAATCTAACACACAATATGAACAAAACTCAGACACAGTTAGACAAAACCCTAAAAATATCAAGAAAGCCCCAAAAATCACACTCTGGCACGATGCTAAAAATCCTAACAATATGACCAAAACCATAAATTCATCATCAACAATGACACAAAATCAGAAATCGTAAACAAAAGTCTAATCAAATAAAAGAAACACAGATCAAATCCAACAAAACTCTAATCAAATCGAAGACACACAAATCAAATCCAAAAACCATAAACCTCTGAATCAATCAAATACACATCCATGAACAAAATCCACATAAAAAGCACACGTACTCAGAATCTAACACACCAGAGTATCAAAATCCAGTCTCGATCCAAAGAAAACCCTAACAATATCAACAAAACCCTAAATAAGCAAACATACTCACAATCGAACACACCAGAAGAACGAAATCCAGAAGCAATACGAAAAACCCTAACAATATTTACAAAACCATAACTTCATGATCGACGACTACAATCCAAAACAAAAACAAAAAACGAAACCCATATCAAATCGACGAAACCCATATCAAATCGACGAAACCCAAATCAAATCGAAGAAACCCAGATCAAATCGAGTCGCAAAAAAGTCAAATCTACCTAAATCATCCACATAAACGGGAGGAAGCCACTGAACAGAGTAGATCACCCAAAAACATACCCAGAAAACACAGAGGAAACATCAATCAAACACAAAAACAACGAAAACAAAGAGAAGATCAGTACCCAACGACGACGAGAGCGAGGCTCGTAGAGGAAGAGCGCGAGAAAAGCAGAGGAAAAGAGATTAGAGAACGGAGACAAAGAAATTGCGTAGAAACAGAGTCGGTGTGTAATGGACCTTTTATAGGGCTATTACGAGTGGTTTTATTGTTATTTTTATTTATTTTATCGTTAAATACTTTTTTTCTCATATTCATTTTTAAAATGTAAAAAGTATTTAGTGACTCACTAAGCTGTGACATGCATCGTTGTAAAAGTCGTTAGGGGCTAATTGGTCAATCTGAACCTCCAATATAATTAAAAGCTAATTAAAGATTAATCAAATGTATGTATTTAATTTTTATTAAATTAAATAAACTAATATTCATACACAATCCACATATGAATTATTATATAAAAATTAATATTTTAACATTTGTCATATTTATATATTCAAATTATAAAATATAAACATATCAATTAGCATAAATTATTTTAGTATTAAGTAATTTTATTTTCTAAATAATTTTTTTTTGCTTAAACCCGCCTAGATCCGAGTTAATCTGACTTACTGCCTACACGACCTAAACGACATTACGTAAAATCGAATCAAAATTCTAAAAATCTCCGCTTAGCCAACCGACTTCACCGATTTTTACAACAGTCATTACAACAGTCATTGAATGTTAAGCTTGTCATGTGAATTTTTGTTGGGATAGTATAGCATCACTATACTCAGCCATATTTTAATTTGAATATTATCATATATATTTCAAATATTTAATTTAGAGATGAAAAGAATCTCTATGACAGACACTTGGTACTTGTAATATAGTAGAATAGAGGTTGGGAGCACTAAATCCACCCCAAAACCAATTCATTGTCATTTTATAGAGGCATAATATCCTAAACCCGCCTTATTATCATCCAAAACTCAACCCAAACTCGTTGTTGTCTTATACCCCAAATATACCCTAACAAACCACCCCAATATTGAAAATGAGAACAAAATCAAGTTTATTTCACTTGCAGAAAAAAAAACACTACACACTTCTACTGTTAAATCAGACAACAATCTAAGTTCCAAAAACAACATTGTACCACATCGAAAGTAACTATATTGCACATGGCTCTGGTCCCATGCACTTTTAAAGAAAAAGAATAATTTCCACTTCATTGATTTAGAATGCTACACACTCTCACTCACCTATTTATAGGCTATTGTTTCCTTATTACGAGGAAACGAAATTACAAATACAAAACAAAACCAAAACCCAAAAAAATAATATTTCTAACTAATTTACAACTAAATATAGATCACAAAATATTTACCTAACCAACAATAGCAACCAACCACAGGCTTTTTTCCTTTTCTTTTTTTCGGCAAAATATTTAGCAACCAAATGTATGTATGAAAGATCTCTAAAATCTAAACCCTACAATATTCCATTTAAGACCCGTTGGTAGTAATCGTACTGCCGTGTCCTCCAAGCATCCAGGCTACTGCTGATCAGTGAAAGCACCAGTGACACACATTGCTGCACAAACCCGATAAATGGTATTGTGAGTTTGTGATGAAAAAAGCGAATTTGAGTAACCCTCATCTCCTACCCTATCGGTTTAGGGGTACCCATGTCATAAAAACTCTAGGCGTTAGTCGGTCGGAGAGGGCCTTCTGGGTACTAATTGGAAAATAAATCGGATCAAAGGTTTAATCAGGAATTAAAAATGACTAATCGGGGATTTTCATAATATTACCGTTAAGTGTTGTATCGTGAATTTGTGATGAACAAAACGAACAAATAGGGATGGTAACTAGGCGGGTTCGTGATGGATTCGGTAACACCCATCTCCTACCCTATCAGTTTAGGGGTACTAGTGTCGTAAAAAACGTTATAGGCGTGAATCGGTCGGAGAGGGCCTTCTGGGTACTTATCAAAAAATAAATCGGATTAAAAGATTAATCGGGGATTAATCGGACAAGTCGAGGATTTTTACAATATTACCGGGTCCCCGTCGAGTTAAGGGTATTTTCTCGCTCTATGGGATGTCAACAGGGTGGGTCCGGGAGAGGATTTTAATGATCCCATCCCCTACCCTGTTAGATCGGGAATATTGGTTCCCTGCCGGGTTCGGGGATTTTTATCATCCATACGATTATACGTTAAAATGAATAAACATGAAGAATAGAATTTGAGCTGAACCTCTTCGGTTAAATTTAGATGGAAGCGTTTCCTCAGTGTTTGTATCGTCCGTGGGCCGCCTTTGAAGCATGGGAAGCCAGAGTCCTGATCAATAATCCAAGAGTTTCAGTAGACAAAAACAAGATAAAACCAGTACATTGCGATGAATACAGTATGTTGACCACGTTAGAAACTATAGAAGTAACTGGTGGTCAACTACTTACTTGAATGGCAAAATTCGGGTGCTATATCTCGGGGTAGGGGACAGGGATCACTAAATATACACTAAACTCGTCCCGTTGTCATCCATAGGGAGGCAAAATACCCTGAACCCAACGGGGACCCGATATCCTCAATCCACTGAATAAGGGACGGGATCAAACTAAATCTGCCCCAATCCACCCTGTTTCCATCATCCACATTTTAGGCATACACGAGTGCTACATCAATCTATCATCTTTACGACAATGGCAGGTATCGGTTCAAATGTCCTCTACGTTGACTCAAATAGAGGAGAAGATGAGGAAGTATTACCTCTGTTAGAACATTTTTTACTTGTATCATTGCATACGGCTTATTCTGGCAACAGGCGGGTTTTGCGATCCCATCACCGCCCCGTCAAATCGGGATACCGGGTCCCCTCGTCAGGTTCGGGATAATTTCTTTCTATAGGATGTCAACGGGCGGGTTCGGGGATTTTTTACCATCTCTACCAAATACCATTAGAGAACTAAGAAATATGATTCCTATGGGTCAATGGGGACGGACCAGTTTCATATATTACAGGCCACAAATGAATATATATCATACTGAAAAACAAGAAAAGGTTAAGTTTGTCGTACCTGCAACATCTCCACGAGAAGAATAACACGCTCTGCATGCTTACGACATGTGAGAAAGCCTTGAATGCATAAAACCTGAATAAAATGAAATCCGTTTTTAGTACCAAGTATATGATAGAGTAGATAAATAACCAATAGAGAATTTCATTATTTACTTTGAAATAGTCGAAGAACTCGCTAGGAATTCCCTCAGCATCGGAGTCCATAACCTAGCATAATCAAAAACGTCCCAAGCACGAGAAAGGTTAAGTAAAAAGAATGATTAAATTTCTTTCAAAACCCAGATGTTCTGTAACAAAACAGTAGACAAGTATTTGCGTAATCAGTTTCACCTCAAGAAGTTCACGGGTTAACTTGAATGGAGCACTCTCGAAATTCACACCACCGGGCGAGTTAGAGAGCATGAAACCAAAATCAATGTGTATGATATGACCTTCTTCGTCCATTAGAAGGTTTCCATTGTGCCGATCCTTCACCTAAACAACAAGATTCAGATTCGTGATGCAGTCCACTGAAAGCATTTAGCTTTAGAATACCACTTGGGGCGACAAACCAAATATATCTTATGTGATAAGTCTTACAAAAAATCCTTTTAAAGTACAATGTAGATTTAGGTCTTTTTCAAGTTATTGCATACACTTTTTTTATGTTTGAGACCATGCCATATACGGGCAAGCATTTAAGAGGATATGTAATTAAGGGTCAGCAACTAGATAAATTTTAGGTGATATGAAATAAAGAGCCTTGTTTGCTCAGTTTCTATCTACCTACCCGCCCAAGAATGATAGTTTTTACACTTTAAACCTAGTAACCGGCAAACTTACGTGATAGAAAGGCCATGTATCAATCAAGTTTCGGTCATTGATGTGTGTGACAGTTCATTTGTTACAAGGGCATTGATACTTTACGCAAACACAATGCAAATATCTGATTACAATTGCAATTAGTGGGGAGGGGGAGAAAAAAAATATACCTGTAGAAGGTAGCACACCAAAGAATATCCGGCCATACTTTCAACAAAATTTCTCTGTGTTACAAGAATTAACTCATTAAAAATTTCCTCAAAAAAAAAACTCATTAAAAATTGAATGCAGTTAAAGGATTTTTATCATTGGCAATTCAGTCAACAGAATTTGAAATAGAAAATATAAGAACAAAAGTGGAACTGGAAGTGACTAATCTTCCCTTATAATGTCGTCTGATTGTCTCTAGATAGTATTTTTCGTATTATAAATATTACATGGGTATACAACAAGACCCAGGTGTCAACTTTCTCATATGAGCACTCGATATGCTTCTACCTATTGAACTCATTTTCTTCACACAAGTGAAACAGTAAATGTACATCACGAAACAAATTAACTATTACTTAGAAGTAAATTGAGGGAAATAGTGGTTTCAAATACTACAAGAATTCATCTCCACCATTGCTTCATGAATAGCACTGCATTTATATTCTTGTACTCATTCACATGATGAAGATATCGGCATTTTTGCAACTGCTAATTACCTGGGCAAGCTTAAAGCTTGGAGAATTTTCTTCATATTTGGCATTAAAAAATTCACGTAAACTTGTGATGTCGGGATATCTACTTTTGATAGAATGAAGTGAAGCCTACAATAAAGTGAAGAAGGTAATAAAATCAAATAAAAGGAATGACTCTAATTTTCATTTGACAGGAGGCATAATAAACAAAGTTACCGTATCTGGAATTGTTTCAATTAGAGCTGTGTAAGAAGAAGTAACTAAAACTTCGTAAGGACGCAACCAGAGAGGGAGGCCAGCTTCCTGGAATATATCTGTTATTAAAGCAAAATAGATTATCAGCTTGACTTGGAAGTGATTGAATCAAGTCATTGATCAGATCGAAAATGAAGATTATATAAATTACAAAATAAATGTAACGTGAAATGGCTTGGTTGTTGTTATTTATCAAGTAAGGGGTTAAATATCAAGAGCAAAGTTTTGACAATTCGATAGAGACAGTGCAGAATAAAATAAAACACAAAGGAACGGTAACAAACAATCTCAAGCCGAAGAAATTCATAACAATCAGAAAGGCACTTACCATAGAAGTGAGAAATAAGCTGCACGGCAAGATGTTCCTGCCTACAATCATCACCACTCTTTACAATGAACTGTGAGGAGAAAAAATATAAACCATTAATAATGCTACAAACAAATATGTAATGCAACAAAGTTGGAATTGAGTGGAGTGTTACAAAATACACAATAACAATTTACATTGACATTTAAACCTTATTTCAACATATCCAAAATAAAGTTGAATTTCTAGAACAGTTGAATGTGCATCTCCATTAAGAATATACCAATGTGGATTGCAGGTACAAAAGTATGCAATCAAAGAACAAAAGGAAACTACAGGATGCTTTTGTACATAGACAAGGGAGTGTTTTTTATTCACCACGCAGATATATAATTATATGCTTGAACCATACTATAACATTCGATGGGAAAACTTGTATTTAACAGAAGCACAAGATAGTTGGCAGCTTCACATTATCACAGAAAACACCAGATATAATGAGATGATGATCGAAAGTCCAAATAACAGCTGTTCTTGTGACATGGGTCAGCCCAATATCAATTCCAAAGAGCATGAAAATCGCCATAACAAGAGAATCAGAAGTACACTCAGCAGAAAATTCAAGGGAAAGGACAGAACTTACAGAACGCAAGTCCCAACCAGGTAATTTTCCATGCACTGAAGCTTTGCGTATCCGCTCTTTCTTTACTTCCCAGAGTTCTCCGGATAAAGCATCACTAGCCTTGGGAATCCCACCATTTGACTATCAAAACAAGGGTAACTTTTCAGACACATACCCCACACTCACAATAAAAACAGGAAATTTGCAATTTCTAATGAAGGTCACCCTTGGTTGCGAGTCTGATGAATCCTGGCCAGCGCCTTTCAGGGGGAGTCCTGGAGGTGCTTCTCCTTTGGCTGCAGCAGCCTGCAGAAATATGGTCAAAGTTTACTGCTAATTGTAGGGCATGAAGGAGACATTCAATTAGGTGGAACTAAAAATACTATGGGGAGACCACAGACAATGAGAAAGGAAATAACAAAGAAAGATGTGACTGAAAGATTTTAACAGAGAATAAGGTGCTATGTAGAAATGAGAAGGAGAATACATGTCAGGGGTCTAATATTTTGGTGAAGGATTCATATAGACGGCCCTAGCAAGATTTAGGTTGAATTGATGTTATCGCTGTTAAAACTTGAAATAAAATCACCAAGATAAACTTGAGGGGCTAAGAAGAAGAAGAAATAAAGCATGAGTACAAAATGATCACTTGAGCAAATTAACTTGACAAAGAAACTTGCATTTCTAAAAGTTGGCAGCAGACCAGACTATAAGCACTATGGTGTAAACATAACAACAATGGCAGTAATAGATCAGTAGTACTTAAATCAAAAGTTGAACACCCCACCTTTACTTCCTCTATAGCAACTGTGCTGGGAACACGGCGATGCTCCTTGCGTCGTGGCCCTTGATCCTCAATGCCTTCCATTCTAACCCCAGGATCTGCCTTCAGCACTACCCTTACCCATTCTGAATCACTTTCTGATATTTCCATGTTATTAGACTGGCTAAGTGTCAGCTTTTCCACAGAAATGCTAACATTAACAAATTTAACTTTTGCCCCCGATTTATGAGCCATTGCCTGGTCAATTGCTTGAGCAGTAGAAATTGACATCCTGTCAGTGCTGTTACGGTAAGCCTCCTGGGTAGTCCGTAAAGGATAGGCCCATGGAGGAGGCTTATGCAATAGGGCATCTCCATTTGCAAGTGGAATTCCTGCCCTGGAAAGCTTTTGAGATCCAGATGTGTCCTTTGTATTACTGTAAGAAGTTTTCAAGAAAAAATAAAATACATTAGATAAATGAATATGTTTGAACAATCTCATAAAGTAGAATATCTAAGATATCATATAGCATGCATGCAAAAAAGGCAGTCATGTTGTTACCTTGCTGTTTCACTTTTCAAAACCTCAACACAGATAAGGTAAGGAGCTTTTTCTCTAGAGTTTAGAAGAACAGCTTCATCTTCGGGAATATGAACCACTCGGTACATCCCCTTTCCCATCGGAAAGCATATTCCTATAGTATAACCAGAGAACATAGTAAGCCATATTTCTTAATGAACACCTTATCTTCACACACACACAAATACACCTATGGCATAGAACTGAAGGGAGAGAGTGGGGATTGGGTAATGTAAAAAAACAGAGGAGTGACAAATATACCACTTTAATATCGTTGCAATTTACTTAAATATCATCTAGTCAGCCTTGAAAGATAACATCCATAATTTTTTATGAAACGGGAAATCAGAGGTTAATTAGTCTTTATTATGTACAGCTACTTCAAAAACCGTATTTTATCTATGCCCAGTCACAGAATCCATGCCAAAACAGGGAGGATACTTCCAAATCTAAGAAATTCTCGTAAAACCAATGGTTGCTTCTGTCTCAAGAAAAAACTACTTACACAAGCAAGTACGTACAATGATTTCAGACCAACTACTTACAAGAACGCAAACTTATAAAAACTTCAACATCATCGGCAATCCTTGACAGAAATTCAACTAATATAACATTAATTCTAGAAATGGCTTTAGATGCACTATCATGTGTCAAGGAAGTACTCAAAAGAAAAGACATGGAATAACATTTGAAAAAATACTTTTCATTAGAGTTAACAGTTTCAGAAATAGACCTTCAAACATCACATAGTTGTTTTCACACATTACTCCCCAACATCTTTTAACGCACCCAATAAAAGATAAGAAAGGCAAGCCAAAGATGCAGTGTAAAAACTACCCATCCCAAAACACAACGATAATTGGCCTCAATAACAGAAAGATCAAAATGTTATTAACAGAACTACTAAGAAGGTGTATATATATCTGCCCACTTGGAAAATCTTGCAAGATAATCAATCATTAATATCAAAGTACCTCCGCTATTTTGAGCCTCAGTAACATGTAAGTTGATCTCTCCAAGTGACTAGAAAAAATAGAAATAGAAGATCAGATAACACAGATACATCCAGAAAGCATTTGTATAACACAAGATAAAAGCAGTATATCAAAAGGCACAAACCACCTCACAAAGAGCACTCTTGCGATCTTCAATGGGAAATACATCTACTAAGCCATATGACGTATCACATAATGACCGCACAAAGTCCAATGACTCGTGATAAGTTCCTTTTCGGAACTGTGCAGCAGTATAATTTGGAAGTGGGGGCTTTGCATTTGATTTATCACTCCTTTGCTTTGGTGAACCAGGCCGTTTCTGCCAAGTAATAGAACATATTAAGAGATGCCGACCAAAATTTATGTAAGGAGAATAAAGTTCAGAAAAAGGTAACCAAACAGATGGAAATATAAGAAACCTTAAATAGCAACCCCTACATTGATCCATTTGTTTGGAGAATATAGTAGCTCTGGAAAAATCTAATGTCCAGTTACCTCTGTGTAGTGCTTTTCATGTATTCATTATTGTAATTTTCTTTTCAAAATTAGAAACCAGGTCCTCATTTTATGTCAGCGTGGAAGGACTCTGTAACAATTAAAGCATTTCTGAAGTTAATTTTCATGAAAATCACTCTACAATACAAACATGTTATTTCTCCTTTTCTAGAATCTGCAACTTTCAAAGGTTCATTCTAATTGCTTCCAATTGTATAGCATGGCTTGTGGTGAATTTGAAGATAACCATTCCAGTTGCAGCACCTTACAGATAGATATTTTAGTATTTTTATTTAAGTTCTGAATGAATCTCAGTTGCCACTTATCTAAAACAAATAAAAATTAAATTCCACAAACACTTAAACATCCCAGATAAAAACCCCACCAAAATTAAGACAATATCTTCTTCCAAATTGCATTGCATAGTTCATATTTTGTGCATGCAATACATTTTTCGAGGAAATACTTGTTGTTAAGGTATTCGTATTTGAATCCACCCTAATTACAATAGTAGTTAAAGGAGCGCCTAATGCTCAAGGCACAAAGGGGCAGAGCATCACCAGGCAAGACTACATGTAACACAGGCAGAAAGGTGTGCTTATATGTATTTTTTGTTGGTATCATAGTGAGAAGTATTCTGCTCTGAGATAAAGATATTCATAAGAAAAAGTGAATCTTTAATAGCCATCATAAATGTTATATTAAAGCAGAACAAAGCATTGATTAGTCAATTCATCTTCCAAAACATGTTATTTATCTATTATCTCAACGAAAAATACTTAATCTACAAGAGCAAACTCTTCCCTCTCTTCTCCCTTCTTGCTGTGTAGAGTAAGATACCGCGTCTATCCCAAAATGTGTTATATTTGACTTTTTGCAAAAAAAAATCAAGGATTGGTATATTCAGCTTGACTTTCTCTACATGCCCTCATATCCTCCCACATGCTAACCCACTAAGTTGAGGTAATTAAAATATGAAGGATAATAGCGATGTTTCAAAAGGATAATTATCCTTGAAAAGGAAAATGAACACTCCTTTTGGGACATCCCAATTAGGGAAGTAGGACACTCATTTCGAGATGGGGGGAGTATAATACAAGTTTCTACAAAGTAAAGGGAGAAACACACAAGTTAAATTCAAGAATTCCTCAAAGACTGAAAACTTGACAGTCACATAGTATTAGGGACTTGCTAGTTGGAAAATTATAATAAAAGAATTTCTAATTACATGGTCCAATATCTCAATAACTTTAGAGTTTACGGTACCGGCAATAGCCTGGGAAGAGCAGCTGCTATGACATAAAAACTATAGTTTGAATATCCTTAACCATAACTAATGAAACAATGGTGATCATACCTCACTGTGCTTCTTTGAACCAAAAAGCTCCGAGTCTTCAACCGAGCGGTCACGGTCCCTGAACAATTTGCGGAAGAACCTCTCTGTCCCGGGACTGCTTTCAAACAATCCACCACCATTACTATTTTCATTAGCTCCAGTAGGTTTGGCATCTTCAGGGTGCACCCGAAACAATTTCCTGAACAATGAAAAATCTGAAGGCTCTTCTTCATCGCCATCATCAGCTTTATCATTTCCATCTTTCTTATCGTCATTCTTATCTTTAAAAAACTTTCGGAAGAACCCCTCTTTCTCATCATCTTCAGCAGATTTTGAGTACTTTTCTGCAGAATTCATGGTATCTTCATCCTCGTTTCTCTTGTCCTCAAACTTCTCCTTAAAAAACTTCTTGAAAAACCCATCTTTGTCCTCATCCTCCATGGATTTAGACAATGCTTTGTCTTCTGAATCACTCTTGCTATCGCGAAATAACCTCTTAAAAAAACCTTCTGAGCTTGATGTCAACTCCTCATCTTCCCCTTTACTGTCCCTTAAAAGCCTCTTAAAGAACCCGTCCTTATCCGAGTCTTCATCATCTTTATCCACTGATTTCCTAAAGAGTAATGCATCTCGAACCTTTGGACCAGGAATTAGTTTCTTAAAAATCCTGTTCTCTTCGGGTGATAAGGGACCACCATCCTCCTGGGAATGGTTCCCTGCAGATGGAGAGAATGTGAAAGACTTCTGGACAGGCGGTGAAGGCGAAGATGAAGATGTTAAAGATAACAACCGCTGTTTTGATGATAGAATTCTATTCAAAACCTGGTTTTTACTACCAGGGCTAGACTCACCCGGAGGGCGAACCAATGGCGACCACTCACCCATCAAGGTCGCTGCAATCTGACACTTTTCTTGAATCCTACTGATCCCTTCATTGTCGTCCAAATCTTCTAGCTCGGCCAAGAGAAACCAATGCACCTTCAGTGCTATCTGCAACGACTTGGAGCACACATCGATCACAAACTTGTCCAGAGAAGGGCTCGGCTTGTGCACCATGAGGTAGCATATCTGAAACAAGTAGCTCTCAATCCCCGATAATGGTAGGGTGTACATTCGGTTACACAGATAGTCACGCACACCGGAATGGTCGTGCTTGTAGAGGTAGCTGACCGCGATCCACTCGCAGAAGAAGGACGAATCAAAGAACCGAATGAGCCACCCATTTTCACCGCCAGAGTCACTCGACGGATTGGACCTCGACGCAATCTCCCTCGGAGACTCCTCTGAGTCTCCGCGAACAAGTCCCAGAAGCCGCACCATTATCCTACCATCATAAACCCAAACCACCTCAAGAATCGAACCAACAAAACCCAAGCTCCAAACACCTCAGGCACCAATCACACTCCACCACCAATCCAAACCCGAAGATTCACTAACCTCCACCTCCTAAGATCAACCTCACAGCTCCTAACCGAGGATCCGATTCAAATCCTCACTCTAAAGACTAAAAATCCCTCGGAATCACAGTAATTCAAATTCTCCTAACATCACAAACCCAAACAACCTCAAGAATCAAACCAAACAAAACCCTAGCTCCAAACACCTCAGGCACCAATCAAATCGCCACCTGATCACACTCCACCACCAATCCAAACACGAAACCTCAGCGAGAATCACTAATCTCTACCGCGTAAGAACAATTCCACAGCTCCTAACTGAGGATCCGATCCGATCCGATTCAAATCCTCACTCAAAACACTAAAACCCCCCTCGAAATCACACCAATCCAACCACCAGACCCTCGCCGATGCGATCGGAACTCCTCCCGTTTGTTTCTCGGGAAAGCGCGAGAAAGTGACAGGAGAGATCGGGAATTTTCCAAACACCAAATGCGAGCTTAAGCACAGAAACGATGAGAACAGAGATAGGGAGAGAGAAATGATTGTGCTTACACGGGAGTGAAGAGCGGCTCCGATGCGGCGGTGGATCGCCGAAATCTTGCGCCGAACGACGTCGTTTTGGCGGTTGGTGCGGTGGTGGAGACCGTCGTCGCGGTGGTGAGGTCGCGAGAGAGAGAGAGACGATGGTGAGGTAATCATTCAATTTATTTTTATTTTTATTTTTATTCGATGAATAAATGTTGAAGATGGTGTGGGCTAAAGTGCGCCGTGGGCGTAGAGTGCGCAGCTTTGGGACGGTGGTGGTGACGTGGAATATACTGAGATTTGGAATTTGAAAAGGGGAGCTTACTGTCCTATTCATTATTGTTGTCATGCTTCATTAAATTCTTTCAAATTTAAATTAAACTAAATTGATTTGATTTAATTTAATTTAATTAAATATCATGGAATAAGAAGGGGTGGGCACATTTTCAGAACCGGAACAAACCGCTCAAGAGTAGACTTACAAGTTCTTAATTTTTGAGAACCAGACCTAAAACTATCATTTGAAGGCAGTTCGGTTCTTCAATTCTATCTATTAAAACTGTTTGATCCTTAATTTTAGTTTATCAACCAATCTATCGACCGAATCAAACGATTTTAATCTCAATCTGTAGGCAAAACTTTTAATTTCATATTATGAAAAGTTCTAAATGAAACAAAATTAAATTATAAAGTTTGCCAGTATTGATAAGTAATAAAAGATAAATTTTTATCTATAACCGGTTTAGGTTCATGCCAATTACCTTACGGTTCTAAATTTTAATAACCATAACCAAATCAAACTTAATTAATTCTCAATTTAAGAAGTGGAACTGTCACCCACGATTCTCGGTTCTTGTTCGGTATCTAGTTATAAGTCTAAAATCCCACCCTAAGTAATAAGTATCCTCCAAACTTTCATCTTTCAAATTGAATTTCGAGGTTAGAATGAATATTAACAGGGGTATACATGGTTATGAAATTGAATCCGACTAAAAGTGTTCACGGTTCAATTCTGAATTGAAGCGATCAACTCGATTTTATCCCCCGCGTTGGAGCACTACAACGAGATTAATCTCGTAGTGCAGACACAGATTTAAATTCACTTGTTGTCGTGAATGGTAAGTGAACCAATATGTAGATGTCTTGAACCATCACATATATTATTTTTACTAAAAGAGACGTCAGTTCGTTTCACATGAAAAAACGCACGAATAATGGGTTACTGTAGGTTTTAGGTCTAAAATGTCCACCCCTGATATTACAACTCTTTTTCGTGTACAAATAAATGAAACATTCAATTTATTACAAAATTATTAATACAAACTAAACCTACCATCAAATCAAACCCTAGTAGTGTTAAGCAAAAAATCTTGTGATTTCTTCTCATAGTAAAACCCATCCGAAACCGAAGCATCCGCAGAGAAAATCATCACTCCATTGATCACAAACCCATTTTCCTCCAAAAGGCTCAAAGCATCAAAAAATGCATCCCCTTGAATCCCTCTCCCATTCACCTCATAGCTTGGCAACAATTTACCCTTGTCAAATTGTTGAGCCCTTAGGGTGTAGGCCTCCAAGTACCCCCCGGGGGTCTTGACCTTATCGGTGTAGAATTGGTGGTTCACGTAGTCAATAACGCCGCTATACCCGTTAAACAGGTCGATGTAGGGCCCGACGGTTAAGTAATACGGGGCGATGGTGGCCACAGAAATGACGCTTTCCTGCTTCAGGCGGCTGATGAGCTCCCCGATGCAGTAGGCGAAGTTGTTCGTCCCCTTTTTAGGGAAGCTCTCGTAGTCTATGTCGACCCCGTCGAGGTTGTAGGTTTTAATTATGGACTGGAGGGAGGAGAAGGCGTTCGATATCCATGTGTCGGGGTCGGGGTTGTACCAGCGCAGGGTCGTGCCTCCAACGCTCCATCCTGAAAGACCGGTCGAGTTAAAATCTTGGTACATTAAAATTAAAAACGGGCGATTATTTGTAAACAAAGAAATAATTATACACTATCTTAAATTATTCGCAATTATCTGTTATGAACTTTCAAATTTATCATGTCATTGTGCTGAAGAATATTTTCATATCATTGTCAATTATAATGGAAAGAAAAGTCACAATTTCATATCATATACACTAAGCATGTCACCGAAAGTATTTTAAAATAGCAAAAATATCCCCTAGTTAATGTTCTTCATTTAGTAAAATTTGGAATCGTCCACGAATTTATTTTACTCTAAACGTAGTTTTACAGTCAGAATGAAGATCCGATCAAAATAACAAGGTCGTAGAAGACGAGATGAAGAATCTAAAGAACCAAAAATTCATAACTTTCAGAGGTCTGTATCTCTTGCTATACCATACGAACAATAGTTGTACATATCCACCGTCGACGAATATATTTCGCTTCGAATGAAGTTCATACGACCAAAATCAAGTCTCGGCCAAAACTACAGAAATGTAAAGGACAAAATGACGAATTCAACTTTATCAAGATTAGAATTTCCGGGCATCTGTATTTCCTGTCATACCCTCTACACAGTAGTAATAGTACATATTATAACATTTTGTAAATTGTTCTTAATGTTGTTTTCAGTTAGTCTTGTTTCTCGTTTATAAACTGATCTGTATTCTAACACGATACTTGACACACCCAATTGTTGATAAAAAAAATTACCCGAAAGACTGGCCATGACTTTAACGTTCGGGTGGCTCTGCTTGACGGATGCGACCGCGTCAGGAGTTAGGGTATCTGCCCAATACGTTGAAAATGTACCGTTTTGGGGATCGCCGGCGGGATCAGCGTCGACCGCGAAACCTAGCAGGAAATGAAAGTCTATGCCATCTTCGATAGGAACGCCGTCAAATGTCACCGGAGCTCCGGTTGCTCCGATGTACTCCATCATGACCTTCCCACCTTAATTTCATGAAAAAAACAAAGATTTAATCAATTTGTTTTAACCATGATTAATCAGTAAAAAAACATTTGCATCTCGAAAATACCCGTAGTTTTGGTTCCTCCTGCAAAATTTGAAATGAAATTTGACCGTTAGACAAGTGATTTTTAGATAAATCAAACATATATTATTGTGTATACTGTATACATTTCAAAAACTATTACAACTTAACAACTTAGTAGGTGTAACTAGGACTGCTCACGGTTCAATTTTGTATAGAACTAGTCCAAAACCGATATATTCAGTTGTAGGAAAATAAAAATCAGAACTAAATTATTGGAATTTGGTTCAGTTTGATCGAGTTTTTAAACCTATTTTCATGAATTTCTTACATTATAAGCCGGTTTTGATTTATTTTTTGTTGACACGATATTTTTAGGCTTAATTGATGAAGATCGATGCTTTAAAATGAGCCACTTTGCTAAACCGATTAGTTTTCGGTACTGTTTGGTTTTTTATCGATTCTAATTCTATAGATTGGAATTGAACTGGCGCAGTTTTGGTCTAATCAAACCGAACCTCATATTATGTCTGGTTCAATTTTCTAGGGTCAGTTTGGTCATTTTCGTACAGTCCTAGGCACAATTGTTGAAAATGGTATACAATTGTTGAGATTATATGTTTAATCTCTCTATTTCTTCAATAATATATGAATTTTTCAAACATAACATTTGATTAACAATAAGAAGAAAAAAAAATTCAAGAGGACACCACAACGGGTTGAGCCTCATATTAATAGTGGAGATGTTTGGTTTCGAACCCCGTCATGAACAAAGTGAAGAAAGATTAAAGGATAAATTTAGGATATGATGTAATTAAAAAAACGATAAGAAAAAAACATATTCATAGATTACCATTTGCTTTTCTTCCTCCAAGTTGATTAGCTCCACCAACTCTACTCTCTACTACATATTCATAAAATTTAAAAACAATAACAAAATTAAGTTTCGAACTTATAGTATAAGATTGCGATTCGCATACATTTAAGCCATAACATTATTGACATAAACGTATGAAAAAAATAACGAAGGAGCCCTTTTCGTCTTACCACAAAGTTTTTGTGAAATCAGCATGAACCCACCGACGGCGAGGAGGATATCACAAAGCTTCACCATATTATTTGGATTCGAGGGTTGCAAAAATTATGTTGAAGTTTCGAGTCATATATATAGTTTTCTTCATCACATTTAAATTAATGTTACTAATCGCCGGCCAAATCGAGATTAGTGGTAACCAATGCATTTGGAGAATTAAACTAAGTTTTATGTATTGTTTCTATCTAAATTGCTCATCATTGGCCTCATTCTTGTATTAATGCTAATTCTACAAATTTGGTGTTTTCTTGTGATTGGTTATTTTTCTTGATGGGAATTTGTGGCCGTTGATGAGCACAAAGGTGATCGGATGGACGGTGAGGATTTTACCGGCAAGATTGCCGTACGGCTAGGATGGAAGCAAGGAGCCTAGACAAGTGAGGGAGTGAGACAGAAATAGCATATGTACTTTTGTTGTTTATGTTTGGAGTTACACTCTCGTAATATGTCGGATCATATACCATACTAGTGTTCTAGAAAATACTATACCTTAACAGACGATTTTTAAAGATTAATAGATAATTAATTGAGGATTATGTTAAAAAATATGTTAGTTCATAAATGATAACACCATTACGAGAAATTATAATGAAAAATAACAATCGACAAAATTTACAGTCTGTAACATTAATCCTCGGAGGGTATTACACGAGTTGCATGTCTCCGAAAATTATGACGTTTGTTTTGTTGGATTTGTGGTCATGTCGTCTAAGACATTTTAGTTTTGACCGAAACTTGATTTCGACCTGAAAGCTATCATTGGGAGTGGAACAAATTCGTTGACGAAGTTGAGAGCAATATAATTAGGTACTTTTTATTAGTATCTTTTGTTTAAAAATTAGTAAATATTTATATTGAAATTAGACGAGCCAACGCGTGGGAGCCGAACCACAACCTTCTGATCCGAAGTCAGACGCACTAATCCACTGCGCTATGCGGTCACATGTTGTGGAATCAAACAATCAAACTCAATATTCACACTCACCATAGATCTAACGATCCAGAACTCACCCACACTAAACTTAACATGTGCTCCTCCACAACCAAGCACTTCTTCATCGGGCTGCAAAACAACACCAAACGTTAGTAGGGTCGTATACAAACTGCTCGAACTCGATTCATCAAATATTCGATCATGGCTTGTTATAATTGAGCATGAATTCGAGCTCGAGCCTAATCTTTTAAGACTCGATAAACTCGCAAGCCGGCTCGTTTAGTATTTAATTAATTATATATTTTTATTAGTATCAAGTCAATCTGATCTCGAGCTTACTTGTTTAGTATTTAACAAATTATTCTTGAACCGAACATATTTTCATGAGTCAAACCCACACTGAACTTAACACGTGCTACTCCACAACCAAGCACTTCTTCATCGGGACGCAAAACCAACACCAGACTTTAGTAGGGCTAGATACAAGCCGCTTGAACTCGATTCATTAAATATTAGGTCATGACTCGTTATAATTGAGCATGAATTCGAGCTCGAACCTAATCTTTTAAGACTCGATAAGCTCGCGAGCCAGCTCGTTTAATATTTAATTAATTATATATTTTTATCAGTATCAAGTCAATCTGATCTCGAGCTTACTTGTTTAGTATTTAACAAATTATTCTTAAACCGAACATATTTTCACGAGTCAAACCCTGCCGAATTAAAACTTGACTATACTCGTTGTCGACCACAGTAGGAACCGTGTAATTATAATACCCGGTTGTAGAGAAGGCAGACTTGTGAAATCGAACCGGACAATGAGGTTATAACGCTAGCTCAACTGTTTATGTTCTCAAACTTGAGTCGTTGGTCGAACCGATTGCCTAGCTGGTGTTGTACGAAATGGAGAAGAGGTGAATTTTTGTGTCGTGTCCTCGTGCCATTGACCTAAAAGCTAAATTTCCGATGGACGGAGGTGGTCATCCAAAACCGGCAGCTCTCGAGGTTTTGCACAGAACTCCAGAACAGCGACTACTCGCGGAGGCGGAGGTGTAATAAAAGATACGAACAGTCTCAGTAACAAAGTCCAAATAGACGAAGGGAACTGGCCGAGAAGAGATCGAGAACCGATATCTACCCGTACAGTAAACTCGCCGGAATCTGGACGTGCAGGAGGGAAAATGTTTTGTCGAAAATTTCAGAACAAAGTAATGCAAGTGTAAAAAAAAAGGCAACTGGAGGAGCTGCTATTTATAGAAAAAGCAAGAAGTTCAAAAGGTAAGAAAATTTAATGCAGACCCGTTGAATAATTAATTAAGTTATTTCCAAAACTGACAATTTTAAAAAAGGAATTTAGCTCAGCTCGCACCAAAGGTGCTTTGACCTGAACCCGAACCAGTCTGTGCCGTGCACGTGCAGAGCCGAAAGGACGGCGGCGGCGGCGGCGCGCACTTGTTAGTTCAGTCTAAGCCTCAGGTTGCCCCTAAACGGTCCACACACAACTGATAGGCAAAGGGAAGCAAAACAACATAAACAACAAAAATATTTCATTCCTAACCAATGTGAGATTTCACAAAAAGAGAGCAACTAACCACACTTTGAGCCAGCCAAAATGGACTCTACCAATGGGCTTGAAAGCCATTTCTCCAACAAGTCGAACCCACGACCTTCTGATCCGAAGTCAGACGCACTAATCCATTGCGCTATGCGGTCACACGTTATGGAGTCAAACAATTAATTCAACATTTACACTCATCATAGATCTAAAGATCCAGAACTCGCCCACATTAAACCTAACATGCGCTCCTCCGCAACCAAGCACTTCTTCTTTGGGACGCAGAATTAGTACCAGTCTCTGATAGGTCGTAAGCAAGCTGAGCTTTTAACGAGTCGCTCGAGTTCGGTTCGTTAGATATTCAGTTTTATCTCGTTATAATCGAGCTTGAGCCGAATTCAAACTCAAGATCGGGCTCGTTTAACAGATGAACTCGACCTGAACTTTTAAGATCTAATAGCTCACGAGCCGGCTCGTTTAATATTTAATTAGTTATATATTTTTATCAATATATTGGTCATGGTATTAAGAAATAGAATCCTAGAATGATCCCTTAAGTTTTGATCTATTTAAAAGGTAAAAGCAATCATATTACAAATCTTAGGAGCAACTTGTCATCTTGTTTTTTATGTATCAAATATAGGAAAAATATTCTTTGTTGCCAAATCCGATTAAATAATTAATTGTGAAATTTAAAGTTCGGTTATTTGGTCTGATTTCTTGGTTCTACTAAATTAAACTCAATTAATGTAATCTTTGTACATTATTCAATTTATGGCCAAAATATATACAATTAAAAATGTTTCTAGGCAAAAACTTTAAATTTCAAAAACAAAAATACTAATTAAAACATCGTGAACCGAATTGATTTTGCACTCTCGGAGCCACACACTAACCAGATTGATTCATTTCTCAATTACTAAAAGAAATACTGCATTTTTAATCGTATCACTTGATGCTGAAGAAAATTGAAATTAAATTCATTTTTTCAAAAGGGAGTAAATAATAAAAATATAAAAGAAAAAAACGTTGCGCGACCACAGTGGGAGTCGAACCCACGACCTTCTGATCCGAAGTCAGACGCGCTAATCCACTGCGCTATGCGGTCACATGTTACAGACTCAAACAATCAAACATATTATTGACACTCGTCACAGATCTAACGGTCCAGAACTCACCCACACGGAACCCACTGTGCGCTCCTCCACACCCAAACTCTCTTCTTCGAGACCCAGAACCAGCACCAGTAGAGTCTCTGGTATGGGCGCTGAGCAAAAAATGATGAGAGCAAGGTCAGAGAGATCTGGTGATGCAGAAATGGCGAGCCACAGGAGATCGGCTCCGTCCAGAATTTTCCCGAGAAAGCCATACCCACAGACCGTCACCGTGTACATAATCTTTCTCTGCGCATTCTCAATCTTCGCGTTCCTGTTCTTCACCAGCCACTTCTTCGAAGAAGACGAGCGCGAGCGACCTCTCCGCAGTGCGCAGGAACGATTCGAGGAGGTTCGGTTTCTTGGTCTCTGCTCGTTTTCGTGGATTGGGTCGCTGTTTGTTTTGGTCGGGAGAGAGTGATTTTTGTGTGACTGTGTGTGTGTGTTCATAGAGTGAGCTTGATTTGGGTTTGTTTCGTTGATCCGGTTTGGGGGTTGGGTTTTGGTTTTGATGTGAGTTGTGTTACTGGGTTGTTGTTTTCTTGGAATTTTGGTTTTCACTGTTGAAGTGAATTGAGATTTGATGTTTTTTGGGAAGTGGGTTCTTGTCATTGCTTGTGTTTGTTGATTGGATAGTGATTTCTATGGTAGGAATGTGTTGTGATTTGAACTAGGGAATGATGGAATTTACTCGATGGGCGATTGAAACTCGAAAGAGATTGGTTAGATAAACCATTGAGATGGCTGAGCCATGTAATGAAAATGGCCGGCGGTGACTTAGCTACTACAATTGTAGGATATTTTTCAGTAAGATTTGATGCTAGCTGGTTCGTTGGTCAGAACTGGTGATCTAGTGTGCACTTTGCACCTTGTTATTGCTTGTGTTTGTTGATTAAATATTGATTTCTATGGTAGGAATGTGTTATGATTTGAACTAGGGAATGATGGAATTTACTTGATGGCTTAATGGGTGATTGAAACTCGAAAGAGATTAGTTAGATAAACCATTGAGATGGCTGAGCTATGTAAGTAAACAGCCGGCGGTGACGTAGTTACTATAATTGCAGGATATTTTTCAGTAAGATATTAGTATAGAGTTGATGCTAGCTGGTTCATTGGTCAGAATTGGTGATCTAGTGCACTTTGCACCTTGACATTGGCATGTTCTGGTTGATTCTTTTTTTTTTTGCTCAGCAATGGTGATTCTGGTTGATGATTTTGAATTTTTGCTGTTGGAGTGGTTTCGATTCACTAACGTGATTTTATTTGGAAGTGAGGGTTTGTGTTTTGCTGGTTGGATAGAGGATTTCGATTGTGGGGTTGTTTGCTCCTCCAATATGAACTCACGAAAGTAAAAATTTACTCAATATTGTGTTCGAAACTTGAAAGAGAATAATTAGACAAACGATTGTGGGGTTGTTTTGACACATGTCACTAGAATTGCTGGAGGATTTTTTCAGTAAGATGTTAGTTATTACAGAAGAGAAAGAGCATCTTATCTATCCAGCTTTCATGCAGAAGCCTTCAACAGGATCGATTCACAGGACTAGCATCTCGATAGGACCTTCATTGGTGGCAACAGAAGAGGTTTGTTTCTTCATCCTTGTTGGTTAGAATAGTTTATGAGGAGCAATACTAAACTCTGCTAGGTCTACAGTCCTTACTCAATCATACATAGCATGTTTTGCTTTACTGTTTTGTGAGTTTTTGACTATTGCACCACGTTCAAGAATCCATTTTTTGGGCTTAAATTAGAATTTGGAAAGTATGAGTCAAATATCATAATTTAAATTAGATATTGCTCCTAGAAATTCGACGACATGTTTGCCAGTTATACAAAGTCATCCTATTATCCTACAAATTAGTTGACAGGCTAATCGCTCGCACTTATGGATGCCACAACAAATTGTTTCTCTCATCACGAATAGATCATACAACGTCTTTTCTTGAGCAATCATTGGGCATTTTCTGATTCGTACTTGAACTTTCAAATATAAGATAGGGAATGCCATTGAAGATTCTATGAATGATGTGGTAGAAATGTTATTGTGTTTCTTCTCTTATGAGCAATAATGGGGTTTTTTTGTTTGTTTCCGATTTTACAGGTGCCGGATGAACAACTATGGGGTGCTCCTTTCAATTACGGTTTACACCCCTGTGTAAAGCCTACAACTAGATATAAAGGTTATAAGCACTTAAATCCACATCTCTAATTCCTTTTGTTGCATGGGGCTGCGCTCTTTAGAAAGGAGTGCCGCCTATAAACTGACAGTAGAAACAAACACTTACTGACTCGCATCTACCTCTCTTTCTCGACTAAATTTTTGTTGTATAATGACAGCTGCTGGAGGATCGAACAATTATGTAATTGTTAGAAGCAATGGAGGGCTAAATCAAATGCGAACTGGTGTAAGTTATAATACTTTCATCCTCTGCGGTTTCTTGTACATGGCACATGCTGTATAGCGTAATTAATGCGAAAAGCTGTCTATTGGCTGAGTATATCATTTGCATTTATATCTTATAGTTTATTTTACCGATCCTTTTGATAGATTCATCTTGAATCTAGGTTTTTCATTGTGTTTGTGATTGAGGTTAAACATTTTAGATTTTAAATTCTCTGAATTCAATCTCAAATGTTACTGTATAGTGAAAAAGAGATAGCATTAGTCTTTCGAGGTGGACCCTTCATTGTTTTGTGATAAGAAAGCCAGCCACTATTTAGAAATAAATAAATCTTTGGGATTACTATTGATATCGCTTTTGGTCTACAAATGAGGAAATCCGATTATTGTGGGATTTCATGTTGTCTTCGTTAACATCCTTTAATTATTTTAGATCTATTCTGTAGTGATACGGGGATGGCTACGAAAATAGATGCAACAGGATGAATTTGAATTGATTTTTGTAG
>JAYMTP010000778.1:0-29258 GCA_036897365.1 Geranium brycei
ATGAACAAATAGGTGTTGCAGATGAATAAAAATGGCTATATACGGAGCTCACCTTCAATATATGTGTCACCGCCGACAAACAACTCATTACCGATCGTTGGTTCATCTCTGATTTCAGTCGTGGCCTCAATTTTTGTTCTTTAAGAATGAGCAAAAACGTCTTTCAAATTGAGAATATATAGAATATTTGATTCTATCAATCCCGTAATTACATGACCATTTCATATTTATTATTTTGCTAAAGACACAAATGCCCCTGTTTACCAGTTTCAACTAGTTCTTGTGTTGGTTTTATTCATTATAATCTCGACCATCACTTTCTTTAATCCTATGGCTACGAACAGTTCTAAAATTTGTATAGCAATAACGGTTTTGTAGTCGAGTCCTTCCCTCATTCAATTATATTCAATTTTGACTATAGTTTTAAAAATTATAAAACCAAACTTCTCTATTATAGTCCAGTTAATCGAATCATGGACAGCCTCATCCCTCTGCTCACCACGATACTCAATCCAGTCAAGGTTTATATTTTAAAAAACAGAATCATTGATAGTTTGTGTTACAATTTGAAAAGGCAAAAATAATGCAGTTTGTGAATTTTTTGTGTGGATTGGTTTATCCTTTATAATGTCAAAATAATTTATATTGTTAGTCAAATCATAAACCAAAATATATTATAAGAGATTAGAAATATACGTGATCAACATAGTAATAATTCAACCAACACTGACTAACAGAAGAAGTGTCTATATATTGTTACAATGTTACCCATAACTAGAAAGACTAAATTGACCTCCTAACATTTTTACAAATTAAAACAGTTATTTTTCTCTTCAAATTTTAGTTTTGTAGCTAACCTAGTAGAAAAAAAATTAATTAAAAATTTCGAATTAATTGAACTTAAACTAAATATGAACTCAAGGTTTGACTCATTTAACAAATAAGATGAACTTAAGTCTCGTATCAAAACTTAATAGGTTAACAGGTCGGCCCGTTTAATATTTGAATAATATTATAATTTTTTATTAATATATTCATTTTTAATAGATATATACAATGAAAAATAAGTGAATCAAGTCACACTAAATTCAAGTTTGAATATTATTTTGTCATTCGAATTTGATGGTGTATAAACTTATTCGAACCCGATTCAAGCTCGAACATAACATTTTCCCTCGAGCCTACTCTCAATAAAACTAAGATGAATTCGACTTGTGTACTCTATATGCACTACCATCCTAGATTTTTACCAAACAAATTCGGAATAAAAAGGTAAAATATCTTACGTTTTGATACAAATAATATATGGCATATATTGGTTCAAAACAAAAATATTGCATATATTAGAAAGAAAGAAAAAAAATCCAAAAGTGGGACCCACTTCCTTACCGTTGAAAGCGCAACAACTTTAAAAATGCAGCAATGGGCCAAATATACACTACAGAAAATCGAAAAAAAGATAGTAGAAAAAACTAGCCGTTGCTTTTAATATCCCCAAATTCATCGCTCGATCCTCACTTCACACTCTCTTCATTTCTCCACTTTTTTTTGGGAATCCCACGATCTGCTCTTGAAACCCCCCAATTCGATTCAGATTCGAAACCCTAGCGATTGCGAGGCTTGAATCGCGGCACAAATGGCTTCCAGAACCGTCGCCAAGGACATCATCACTCTCCGCGGCTCCGCAGCGATCGTCAGCGAGTTCTTTGGTATGAGATCTCGATTTCAAGTGATTTCTGCTCATATCGCGGGTTTGTTTCGAGATGATTTTTTTTTGCTAATTTTAGTATTTTTTGAAACCCTTTTTTCAGGTTATGCTGCGAACAGGTACTGCTATTTTCGGTTTTGGGGATTTTTTTTATGTGGGTTTTGATTTGGAAGTGATTCTGATGGGAAATTTTTGTTCAGTATTCTGTATAATCGTGGAGTGTACCCAGAAGAAAGTTTTGTGAAGGTGAAGAAATATGGGCTTCCTATGTTGCTGACTCAAGATGAGGGTGTCAAATCCTTCATTTCAAATCTGAATGCTCAAATTGCAGGTTTTTCCTTTTCTTTTCTCAGCATTTGGGCCTGTTTTGTTGCTAGGAAAGTGGAATGAGTTTGTTCTGCTATCACAGTTTATGAGTTGAGTGGTCTTATGGACATACATTTACAATATCAGTCAACTACACTTTGCTATTGGGTTTAAATGTGTCATTTGTTTCATGGTTTTTGGGCTTGATTTGTTATTCTGTATTTTATTGTATTTTGGTTGTTTGGTTGCTAGGAAAGTGTGGTAGGGAAATTGAATTTGTTGTGTTGTGTTATGATTTCTTAATCAAGGTCTAATGATTCAAAATCCTCTGTCATACGAATGATGTTATTAGAACAAGGGTTAGTTCCATTTCGCATTAGTAGGGGTTTAAAGTTCGTTTGTTTCTCGAGGAACCATTTCCTTGGAAATTAGACAGTGGGTTTTATGCTTGACGGGTTTGTATTCTTCTTGCTGACTGAAATGTAATGATTTTTGATTCTTGTAAAGAATGGTTGGAAGCTGGGAAATTGCAAAGGGTTGTTCTGGTGATCCAGAGTAAGGCAACCAATGAAGTCTTGGAGAGGTGGAACTTCAGTATCGAGACAGACAATGAGGTCATCGAGAAAGGGTAATCCAAGTCACCAAACTCTCTTTTGCAAAAACCCGTGTTTGCTGTTGTTCTTCGTAATGCAAGATTATATTTCATTTCCTGCAATTTCTTCCGGTTTCAGCGTGTCGAGGGAGAAGAGCGACAAGGAAATCATGAGGGAGATACAAGCAATCATGCGCCAGATTGCTTCGAGTATCACTTACCTGCCATGCCTCGACGAACCTTGTATGGACCTCTCTCTGGTTATTCTCGAGGAGTTGCTGCTACAGATTGTATAACAAGTTATTGCATCTCATCTCTCTCGCTGTTTCAGGTGTGTTTGACGTGTTGGCATACACTGACACAGATGTGGCAGTCCCGTTTACTTGGATTGAGAGTGACCCTAAACTCATTGCAAATCCTCAAATGGTGAAATTGCATTCTTTTGATACCAAGGCTAGTCTCTCTCCATACACGTGGTGTGTAGATTAAGAGATGTTCATTGCCTGGCTTTTTGAGTAATTGTTTCCTTTTTCTTGTTGGTTCTGCAGATTCACAAGGTTGACACTCTCGTGTCATACAAGAACGACGAATGGGACGAGGAGTAGCGAGCTACATTTCATCCTCCTAACTCAAATTTTTAGCTGCTGTTTAAGAATGGTAGTGAATCTTTTATTCACATTCTGTAATTTGAATTGTGGAAAAAAGAGGAAATTTGATGTTCTCGACTTGTGATGGATGATGGATGAGTAGCCATGTTTACTTTTGGACCTCTGCAATTCAAGCAATGAGAATGCATTTATGGAATGTTGTTACAAGAGTTTCAATCTTATTTTTCTTTTTCTTTTTCTTTTTTATGTTTGAAATTTGTTCTTGTTTAAGTGTTTGTCTGATAAAGGAAAATTTCTGATTCTAGGGTACAAAAGAATGTGGACCTTCTGAACAGGAAAAAAAGAGGGCAGAATGTTAATTATTATCACATTTTCTTGTAACAAAAATGCTAAAAATTCCTTAATGCATCCCTATGACCACATAAGCTCATATTGTGGAGTAAAAAATAAGTCAAAATAAAGTAAGGGATAATTTCACGTGTACCTCTTAGAATAGGTCAAAATTTTCTAAAATTATTCTTATCACTAGCACCTCCTACTTTGACAATTATAAGCTCATTTGCTTCCATCCAACTCGTCAAAACTGAAGGTGAAAAGACGAAAATGTTCTAGACTAGGTTTTAAATTTTCAAACCATGTCCTTATTGGCCTTCCTCTTGTCTGGTTTCAGCCATTAAAGCACCTTGCTTTTCCATGATTTCCCCTGCTACTGGTATTGTTGTTGGGCTCAGTTTCGCTCATTAGCTCTCTAATGTAATGGAATGGTTTCGAAAACACAAAGTCCCACACAATATTCGGGGGTGTATTCAATTAGGATTTTAATTGATTTTAAATTAAAGTCTATAGATTCTTATAATTCTATATACTCTTTCAAGTCTATAAAGAGTGTTGATGATTTCAATGAAATGATTTTAGATCTTATGATTGGGGATGATACTTTTAAAAGAGTTTGATATGTGTACCAAGTCTCTCAAAATCATCTATTTATTAAAATCTCTCATAATTATGATTGAAAAGACTTCTCGAATCCATTAAAATCCTAATTGAATACACCCCATCAATGTTCTTCAACATTTTTATTTTTTTTCCATTAACTTTAACTCCAATAAGCAAAAAGTTGAGATATCCCCAATTTTAAATCCTAACACCAAATTGAGGGTCAAAAAGGAGGTTTTTTCTCACTAGATTTGCTTGTCCAACTTTGATTTGAAGAACAAAAAGGCTAAAAAATAGTAGTTTGTTAACAATACATATATAATAGACAAAT
This sequence comes from Geranium brycei, assembly GCA_036897365.1. NCBI lineage: Eukaryota > Viridiplantae > Streptophyta > Magnoliopsida > Geraniales > Geraniaceae > Geranium > Geranium brycei. Next base: position 4,482 of record JAYMTP010000778.1, read on the forward strand.
TTCGTTTATTATAAACACACTTTCTCCTTCTCGCAGACCTTCTTGACAAACCCAGAACTCGAATCGATCTCGAAGCTGGTGTTTCTATCAATTTCGCATTATGAGAAATCCACCCACGAAGTGGGTTTCGACGACGACAAGCCAGATTTCAAGGAGCTAGATCTGGGCTCCCTCGGCGGCGCCGCCACTTTCTCCTCCACCAGCAGCTCCAGCTCCTTCGGCGGGACCCAACTAGCCAAGAGCCACTCCGGCGAGATCCACGGATCAACCTAGATGAGCCCGCTCTGATCCGCCGCGCCGGGCCACCGGAGATCGTCCTCCGATAATCTCCGCTGATCTACGGCGGCGGAGCAACCTCGAACCCGACCGCCGCCAACGCGCTCCCGGCCGGAACATCCGTCCCAGAGCGTGTGAGAATTTCTCACAAATGGTCGGGGAAGAAAGAGAGAAAATAGGGAACGTGTGTTTGAAAATTTGGTATTTTTGACAGAGTTGATTGGAAGCAAACAAAAATACCCAACTAACCCAAGTAAGATAATTGCCAAAGTAAAAGGAACCTGTCAGAAAAATAATTTTAAAGAGTGCTTACTGAAATTTAACATATTCTAGGAGTTGTTAGTGCTAGGAGATATCATCCCTCAAAGTAAAATGATCATACTATTTAAAAAGTAACATATTCTATAGACAGAGCCACGTACAATTTAGAAATACAGTCGTCTATCAAGAAAAATTTACAATGCATCTGAACGAAAGTGTGCAATCTACAAGAGTATGTTCATGCAATTTGCTCCAGTGTAAATATACACATCTATGTACATCCATAACCATGCTCATGGAAAACCAGCAAGGGCTAATCCATGTCCTTATATAAATAAAAATACCAAAACATATATGTACAATGGAGGAGCAAAAATATGTGACAAGTTTTAACAGGGTCCTTGCAATGCCTTTTACGCCAGAAATCTGAGCTTTCAACTCATACCGCGGTATATGGCACCAGGTCGGAGATCATCCATGTTATCAATGTTTCTGTACCTATCGTAGTCCCTCAGGCATGTCCATCCCCGGCGATGCAGAAAATCCCTGTAATCGTCTTCCGTGTAAAATGTCTTCTCTTCGGTGTGGACCGGTAAGTGGTCTGACTCGTCATAGAGGCACACTTTTATGGTCAGCCCTGAAATTTTGAGTTTCACATCATTGATAGAACCAAGAAAAACAGGAAAATTGTACATACATTGTCCATGATGAAGTACCGCTAGATGGTTGTACAAAAAGCTAGACGCTAGTCGGGCGGAGAGGGGCTTGTGGTCGGGAATTTTTAGAATACCGCGCCCCTGGGAATTAACTGTACTAGTATTTTTCTTTTTAATTTTATCAAATAAATTAAACTATATACAATCAATAAATGAATTAAACTTATAAAAAATATAAACATTTAAGATATAAAAACATAAATATCCTTAAAAATAATTTGATGAATAATCTTAATACTCTCAAAAGTGCCAACTCTGACTCTTCTTCCTCTTCATAATATTTATTTTGGATATTTTTAATTTATTTGTTAAAATTGAAAAATAAATGATTAAAAATAAACCGCCCGGTTGTATGAAATCGGGTCATTGTTCTAAAAATCCCCGACCATGCCGATATTTAGAACACAGTTCAACTATAGCTGAACCAGAACTATCATGACGGAGATTTAATGGCTTAGAATCAACGTACCTTCGTCGACATGGAGAGTGTAGCTTCCTTGAGGCATCTCTCTGTCTAGACTCCGGATGACCTGATCTTCGTCTTCCAACCAGAACGCGCGCTTAGTTCTTAACCTAAAAACAGACTTGATTGCTTCCTTGATGGCATCTGCAGTTCCATCGATGCCAATCCGTCTAGTGTAATCCCCCAACTTTACTGAAATGACTTTTCCGCCATATGTCTGACTCTCCCCACCTGCACAATCACGGAGGAAGCCGGGGAGTGAGGAGAAAACAAGGGAACGAACATTTAAGGTATTTCATATGGGAGAATTGTCATCTAAAAAGCAACACACGGAACCAGTTACTTAATCATAGCTTGCAAATAATATGTTTCTATTTTTGGTCGGATCAGAAATATGATTTAGATGCAGTATGTGTAAATAATGATATTCCTATTCAATTATTAACGATGGGTTTTTTTATCAACGATAATTTAAATAGCGATACCACCGGCACGGGGATTGGAACCAATGATGAGTCAGTATGCAAAACTTACCATTATTAGGAGGAGTGTCTCTCCAATTCCAAGGAGGAATTCCACTTGCCGCAACTGTATCAGCAGCAGTAATTGCTAGAGGATGTCCATCACCATCCAGGCGCCTTTCGAGGTTAAGTGTTGGCCTACCAGTAGCTACACATAAAAAAAATTAAAGTGAAGAAAATGCATTCTTCTTCAGGTAAATAGACTGAAGGAGGGGGTGAAATACAGTAGAATGCAAAGGCAGAAGGTGAAATAGTCAAATGATGTTCTGTAACATTCTTTACCAGATGACCTTTCTACCCTCACCGCACGAATGAAGCCACCAAATAAATAGCTAACACTTACTTCTTTTTCCACCTACCCCATGTATTACATTTCTGTTAGCATTCATCTAGTTAAGGTGGTCAATACGATGTTTTTAAAATTTTGTCAGGTCATCGTTGATCTTACTGTCTAAAGGTCATTTTTATGTGTGTAGTGTGTACTACTAAGAGCTGGTTGTCATCATTAGCCCAAAGTACTCCACTTTCAAAGGGAAAAACAATATAATCTGCAGAAACAAATGCATCAACATCACATGCACAAGAAATAATTGCAAAAATGTGAACTTAGATGAGTAAACCTTCAAGGAAATATATAAAAAAAATGTATAAGAATGAAATACCTTCCACAGGTCCAAATGAAATGCCAGTATCCTCAATCCCTGCACAAACCAAGCAGTTCAGATTTCTATGTATGTCATAACGATAATTTAAAGCAAAGGCTTAGATTTTTTCCATCTATAGTATTTGCCCAAATGACAAAACAATAAGTAATAAACAAGATAGAGTTTTGAAGTGAGTATGATTCACATAAGTATCATAAATACATAGTCTGGACAACCCTCCTAAAAGGTCTAATAAGCTAAATAGTACCGGCAAGAACATTACAAAGCATCATAATTATTTAATCCAATACTCCCTTCTCAGATGAGTCCTCTAGCAGACAATAATGAATCCAATAGTGGGAAAAAATGGTAACTCAGACTTGGTGTTTGGTTTTACAAGAAAATGAAATAGAAATTGAGGGTGGGGGCGAGGACAGGTTAGCTTTGCAAACGAGAGGAGTAAAGATATATTGCGCGAACTATCACAACTCAGGTGATTTGAGGAAATGGGTACCTAACGAGCCTGGAATATTTCGCCCTACCCACCAACAAATTGCAACCCCTTCCTATCCCAATTCCCAAGTGACCGTAACCTATACACGGTGAGCACTGGAGACACGTTTGACCCAGTTCACAATTACCTCTTCAAAAGAAGATGGAAAGAACGTAAATGCCCTAACCACACACGAAGATTGAAGAAAACCAATGCAACAGCCTAAGAATCATCAATCTAGACACAAACTAGAGATAGAATGACCTAGAAAAATCAAGGCTTTAAGGAACAGATAACATTTACAGCAATTTGTTGGTATAAGTACTGATGATAAATGTCAATCACATGACTCAATACTTCTAAGAAGATAACAAGTTCTGAAACTTGTGGCATAAATGCAACAGACAAATATAGAACATAGCTATACAAAAACTAGTAGCAATTCCAAGTAAGCCAATTTCACAAGGCAATCAAATTCTCTGGAATTGTATCAGTACCTTTATCAGAGAATTGCATAAAGGAATCAACCTTGGGAGGTGTTGGAGCCTTGTAGTGAGAATGGGGAATCTTGGTCCTGTCCCTCAAAATGTCCTCAATCTCCTTGTAACAGGACATCTTAGAAGACCCACTTCCCCGATCGTGGTGCTTGGCCTTCTTGAACTCCTTGAGCAGGTTCCTCCACTTGTCTGTGCACATGGTGGGAGATCGATCGAAGCCCTTTTCCCTCATCTTGGCGGAGATCTGGTCCCAGAGGTGCTTGTTGGACTTGGAGGTGTTGAAGAGAGCGTCGGTTTCGCGGCGGAGACAGATCAGGCTCCGAGTCTCCTCCTGGACCCACGTCTCGGCCCTCTTCTTCGGCGCCTTCACCTCCTGCTCCTCGCCGCCGCTGCTCTCGCCCGGAACCTGCGGATGCGGCGGCGCATCGGAGACGACCTCCATCATCATCATGTCTCTGCTCGTCTCCTCCTTGTAGAAGTCGATCGGCTGGGGCTTCTCCGACAGGTACATGGCTGGGGAATTTCGTCGAACAGGTGGTGGGCTAGACTTCAGGAGACCATTTTGGGACGTGGGTCTGGAGGAGGAAGGGTTGATTGACTCGGAGAGAGTTCGATTCCATGATGGGTCGTTGAGAAATTGAAAGTGGACTGGTTCTGGGTCTTTCTTCTTTATCCCAGATTGTTCGCCATTGGAGTGCAAAACGATTTTAAGATCAAAATTGCTATTTTGGGTTCAGGCTTATCAAGTGACACAAATCTAAGTCGCTGGCTACTCACTTACTGCTGGTTCATTTCATTTTGACAATAATACCCTTATAAATCTTGTGTTTTATTTAGTGTTGTAAAAGTGGGCACAGGCGGCCGTCTAAAAGCCAAAATTATGTCCACCAATCCTATTTAAGCCTATTCACTTGTTTTCAGGCACTGATTCGGTTCAGATTAGTTTAATACTAATTTAGGGTCGGTTCAAAGCCGGTTCGAGACCAAATAATTTTGTTTTTATTTTTTCTTGTAAAAAAATAACAAATATTTGAAAAGTTTCTCAATTTCATGCATAATTTTAAATTTTGATAATTGAAATATGAGTTTTGTTGTAAAAACTTTAAAGAATGACTTTGAAATTGAACATTGAAATATTTATATACTTTAAATTCTTTTTATTACTTTTATGTAGCAAAATATTCATTTTTATTAAATAAGTATATAATTTATTTAATATAAATTTTAAAAAATAGAAAAATAGAAATCTGTCTAGTCCCCTTTGGGCCTCTCGGAGGCCTTATTCGACTGACTAGCACAGTGGTTTTATTTTATAAAATGAAGCTCTAGTAAATAGGTTGAGAAAGTGTTTAGAGATATGGTTTTTAGTGGTGCTTCATTCTATTTGGGTCATATGGCCCAAAGAAGTCCAATCGGAAATGGCGTTTTCAAGATGAGCTGGCCCATGGACAATAAAAAGAAAAAAAGAATGATCCGACCTGCCGGATTCGAACCAGCGACCTAAGGATGACAACTGGCGCATTACACCCACTACAGTCCTCCGCTCTACCAACTGAGCTAAGGTCGGATTTGAAACTATGTCCATACTCATATTATAAATATAGTTATTCAAATATTTTGGAGATCAGCTAAAAATAATTTTAAAAATATTGTCACTAAAATTCGAATTTTAATCACTAACTTATAAATTTTAAGTGTTCAGTCATTTAATTCAGAACTGAAAGTTATATGTACATTTCTATATTATGAATTTCAAATACAGGTGGAATAAAGTTGGAAATTCCAAGCGCATGTATAGACCATTTTTTTAAATCTCATGGAATTGCGTTGATGACAAATATCTTGAATTTGATGGAACTCTGTATCCCAATCTGACAAGGTAAGGGAGGGGATCACCAAATCCGTCTCGAACCCTCCATGTGCCAAATTATAGAAATACAAAATATCTCAAATTCGACTAAACCAGCACATTGCCATCCTAAATTAGGCCATGCTTCAGATCATTGGCTTGCATGCTTAAGAATGTGAACAAACAAATAAGATTCAAGCTGAGAATACAAATTTCAGATACATGGTAAAGGAGTGTGAGAACCTTTATTGCACTAATTTACAATGAAACTGCAACAACATAAACATCATATCATAACCCAAATGAGAGATTGGGAAGTGTTGGTCATTTTAGCTCCAATCTCCCCAACATACACCCATAAACAAATATCCTTAAAAATTACAAATACCCAAGTACTCTTTTCTTTCTTTCTACAATTTTTTTTCTTTCAGGAAATTTTACGGTATGGATGTTGATGTGCTGAGCTTTACAGCGGTAGAGGAACGCTTGGAGAATCCGACTTGAAAAGATCCTCTTCATGCTTACAAAACGAGCAAAGCCAATCCAAGCAGAAAGTTTCTTCATATTCCCCGTCAATTATGCACCTCCCACACTTGAAGCATCGCGGAATGCAGAGCGTGCATGCCCTACACACCCGATCTCCCCTTTGACAGCTCTCTGCTGTGCAGTCATAGATTAGCCGCAGCCTCTCACATTGGGGGCACATTTCAATATCTAGGGCCCGGTCATCATCGTCGTCGCAGGACAGATAGAAATGTCTTATGTGGTAGAAGCGCGGCTTATGGGCGTTCTTCTGCACTTTGCAATCTATTCCTAGCAAAAGCTGTAATTCTTCAAAGTATTTCTCAACGCCATAGAGTGTGCCGATTTTTAACTGCTTGATCCCTGCTGCATCCTTAGACTTGAAAGCTTTTAAATTATTCACTATCCCTTCTATAGTGAGTTTGGAACATCCAGGGACACTAAGCTGCACGAGGAAAAGGAACTTTTTCAGATAATGACAAAAGAGAACTTCACAACATGCATAGAACTTGAACAGAATACTAGAGAATCAAAACCAGACCTACAGTTCCAACGTACCTACAAGACATTCTATAAACTAATTTATTGGTATAGAACGCTTGTACATCCAGCTGAACCAATCTGACTTGAACTTAAATTCTTTAAGTTCATGACCTCTAAAATTTAAATACAGTGAAAAACATGAAGTATTCTTCCCATACATTCGAGTGTATATAGCGTGTGGTTAGCTGAATTAATGCATATTACCTGTTTATGTTCTAAAAATGAACTGGCAAAGTACACAAGAAGATATGACTCGTCATCAAAAAGCAGGTTGGGAGAGGCCTCAGTGCTTAATATTATGTTCGTATATTGCTATTAATGAAAGCACAAATGAACTAAAATGGCAAAGTTCATCTATGAATAAGGAGCATCAATGCATCATTAAATTATCTATGGCGTGCACGCATTAAGAAAAAATATGCAAAGTTTGATTAAATGACACATATTGACCTTGGTAAACTTGGATTATTCTCAAGAACGTGCTTGAGAGATATTCAAAGTTCATCAATGAATAAGGAATATGGTTAAACTATCTATGATGTACACAAGTTGCAGATAAAGTTTGATTAAATGACAAATACCGACCTTGGTAAGCTTTGGATTACTCTCGAGAACATGCTTGAGGCCATCATCAGTGATTCTTGTGCAATCTACCAAGCTCAAGCATTGAAGCTCACCTTGAGCCCTATCGGTTAACTGCAAAAGCGGTTCATCTGTAATTTTTTCATTCAGTGGCTGGTCTATGTGGACTCTTGTCCACAAATACGGTTCACTCTTTACTGTAGCACGCAAATATTTGCACACACTTTCCACAGATAGCAAATCACGTATATCCAGAAAGCCAATGACAAGACCCAAAACTAAACGAGGAGCTTCTTCAAGACAAGCTTCTACATCACTCCCACAACTTTCAGGAAAACCCTCCCGCTGTTCTTCTGTTTGATACTGAATGATATCAGTTGTGTCATTCCCTTGTCTCAGAATGTCTTCCATGTAGCCAGCAGAGCAGGATAGATCTATGACTCTCTTTCCTTCCGAGCTCCCACCATACCCACTGGATAAGTCTGCCATGTTACAAGCTGACCCATGAACAACAGGGCAGGGAATACCACTGACTCCTCCTCCCTCTGAAAACCCACCATACACACTAGTCATTTCTATGTTACAGGACGGTCCAAAACGAACGTGACATGAACCATCCCCGACTTCCATCTCCTTTGAACATCCACCATACCCGCTAGCAATTCCTTCCATGCTACAAGCTGCTCCGATATCAACATGGCAAGATACATCCGCCACTCTCTTTTCCTCCACGCAATATCCATTAGCCATGCCTTCCATGTTACAAGCTGACCCAAAACCAATAGAGCAAGATACATCTCCGACATCCTTCTCCTCTGAAGCACATCCACTAGTCAGGCCTTCCATGCTACAGGCTGACCCAAAAGCAGTAGGGCGTGATACATCCCCGACTCCCTTCTCCTCAGAAGAATACCCACTATTAATACCTTCCATGTTACAAACTGACCCAAAACCAATAGGGCAGCAGGAGACATCCCCAACCACCTTCTCTGAAGAATGTCCATTGGTTGTGCCTTCCATGTTACAAGATGACCCGAAACCAACTGGAAAGGACACATTCCCGATCCCCTTCTTTGACGAACACCCACCTTGCCAACTAACTGCATTAGGTTGACAATTGAATGGCATTTTTCCTTGAAAAGCTTGGAACCTCATTGCATTATTCCAAATGAAATTCAGTCCAGCAAATAGCTGATAATCCCCACTACTGACCCCTACCTCATTGCTCCCATACCCACCATATCCCGCTTCCAAATCCTCAAGCCAACCAGTGATTGCCGTAAAAGTGGAGCTTATATCCATCCCAAATGGATCCGAAGGCAAAAGATCAAGAATGTCCTTCGAAACCGGCTCCTGAGAGCCACTCCTATCACACCTCTCTCTCCCGTAATCCTCCACCTCACGATTCAGATGCCATGGCTTGCCAAAAGAATCTACATTGTTCTCAGGGATGCCCTCTACCAAGTACCCACCATTGGAAATCCTAATCGGATCAATCAAATTATCTTCGGACATGTGACCAGTAAAGATTGGTCGATGTGAAAAATTCAAGGCCATTTTGCAGGAAATCCCTCTTCACAGAAGTGTAAACCAGAAGGAACAGACCAAAGAAATAGTTTTTTTCTTGATAGAGACCAAAAACTAACGGAATCGAAAACACAAAAAAAAAAGGAATGGTAAAGAATATGCTAGAGATCTAACAAGGAACCCTCGATTTCGGATAGCAAACTAAAACAACGCACCAAAAACTTCACAGAGTCTCTTGTAAAACACCCAATAATCAGCTCAGGGTGAGATCAATATGAAATCGAACAGAAAAACACCCTCTCTTCCAAATTCCCTATACACCAAAACTGAACCAGACCTCTCTCATCTTTTTTTTTTCAAATTTTCCCCTACCAAATCTAACCAAAAACTAATTCGCACAACAAATACAGATCAAACCATAATGTTATTGCAAAAAAAACAAAAAAAACAACGATTACCACGACGAAACCCTAATTTATCTCGGACGAGCCCAATCCACAGAGAAAACGCTTCTCTCTGGCACCGAAAACCTCCTACTGGACGCGGATAGAGACCGAATCAACGGAAGAGAACGAGAAAGGGATCAAATTTGCCGGAAAATAGATAGCTCCGATCCGACGAGAGGCGAGACGGAGCTCCGGAGGAGCGATTGGGGGAGAGAGAAAGTGAAGGAAAAAAACAAAGGAAAATGAATTCTAGAGAGAGAGAGAGAATTGGGAATTGAGTAACGGCGAATTTGTCCAATTTAGAAGGGCAATTTTGGGGGGACATGACACGTGTCGGTTAACGGAGGGAGTGACCGGTTCTTCGCGGAGAGGTGTGGCGCGAGACGGAACGCCGTTACTTATTGTTGCGGCAGTTGGAGTTTTGGTTCGTCCGTCGCCTACTTTCACGCCGTTAGTTTTGACTTTTTCTCAGTCGACCGTCAGAATCAGATCCTCTCTCGACCGTACGATCTCGATGCTGAGGATCAGTATTTTTACAAATGGTTTTCTGAATTATATTTCAATTGTAAAAGTTCGATAATCAAATTTAAATGCAAGATTAATGCTTGACTATTTCTAATTTCAAAGTATTACCGTTGGAAATTTTTTTAACGTGACTAATTAAGTTTCAAACCTAGAGGGTTCGAAAAAAAAGGTTTCAAACATAGGTTTTAATACAGGAAGTGGGTACCAAAAAGGCAACATAAAGTATGGTAATAAAAGCTTTAGAAAATCTTCTAAAACTACATCTTTGATGTACATTAGTTTTTGGTGTAATCTCAAATACATTGTTGGGAGTTTACCAAAATTTCACTTATCTTTCTTGAAATAAAAATGCTACTTATGAGCCACCTGAACATTACCAAAGTTCCACTCATCATTCATCACTAGTATTTAGTGTAAATAAAAAAATAATAAAAAATATTATTTTAAAAAACTAATTACAATATTATTATTTTTTTAAAATAAAAAAGTACAAAACATAAAAAAGATTTATTGCATTTCAGGAGAGGTAAGTGAGACTTTGGTAAACCTTGCGAGATTTATGTGAAATTACCCTTTAGTTTTTATATAAATATTATTATTAATTCATTTCAATAGTTAGATATAATAAAATTAATATTTGAGTTTCAAATAAATTATTAATTATAATGAGTTAAAGTAAGAATTTAATCATTCTTTCAAAAAAAATAGTAAGAATTTAATCACAGTTTTATTTTGTCAACTCAACGATTAAGATTAGCTCATAATTTATAGCACTGTAATAGCAATTTTCACCAAAATATTTTCTATATTTTATTTGAACTATTCTATATTTTATTTAGCAATAGTTTTACGTCAAAAACTTGTTTGTTGTTTGAATACGACGCTGTACTTTTTAATTATGTTTCGTTATAGACTTTAAATTTATTGGGTTGATATTAGTGTATAACTTTTTTGTTATTTAATTTAATAAAATAATAAAAATTAGAGAACGGTGGGAGTATTTAGTGATTGGTATTTGCATAATTTTTTGGAGATTAGAAGGAAAACTGGGGAACAAACTTCTCAATTTACTGTAATTTAATATTAAATTATAGCTTCATCCAATGAATTAATGAAATATGACATAATCATTATCATAACAATTTCATATAACAAAGGATATTTTTGTACTTTTCACAATAATGGCAGGTTTGTAAATACATTGAGTTGGCTGCCACGCCAGTCAGAGTTAACGGTGTGGTGTTATAAAATTAAAAAAGTTGGGCAGAAAAGCACACTATTTTTTATGCTTGTCACGTGGTCCATTAAATTGGTATAGCACAACCCAATTGTGTTAAAAAAGCCCAAAAAGTCTTATGGCCCATATCCAGAATCAAACTCACATCTCTCAACAGATGCATTGTTTTTCAATAATGGAGAAAGCTTTTGGCTTCGTCGTTATCCAAAACTAGGCAGTTTGATACAATTTGTTGAATTTTTTTATTACAAAATGTATTAATTAATATACTATTCACGATAAAAATATATATATATTTAACCACACTTACTATTTTACTCAGGCGCAAGTCAAAAAAATGTAACACATGTAAATGAATTAAAAATGGTCTAAAATCAGTTAAATTAATCGGAGATATTAGTATAACTGTATAAGTATAATAATTAGTAAACAAATCTGCCCTGCCCCCAAATCTCTTATTTCTTTTACTATAGGATTAGTGATTAATTGAAGACTAATTTTTTTGTTTGAAGAAAAAGACTAATGTTTTTTAAGAAAGAGACTAATTAGTTTAATGATGCCTTTTAGAAAACCATTTAAAATAATACTTGTTTAAACTATAGACCAACTTTAGTGAGGCTAAACATTATTTTTATTTGCGCACACATAAATTTTTTTTACGCAAAGTTAGAGCGTTTACAAAGTTTTAAAAATTGTTAGGCGCTAATCGGGCGGACAACACTCCAAGAAGATGAATCAAATTTGTATTTTTTAAATTTAGTTTTAATATAAAAAATCAACAACTACAATTAATAATAAGTTAGCTAAAATTCCAACAAACACAAATTTCAACACCATAAAGAATAAAAATTCAACAATCACAAAAATCATCAACCACATAGTCGTTTCATTCCCTTCTCTCGCCCTAGACTTTAGAGTGAGAGAAGGGAACAAAACGACTATGTCTGATTTCTTATTCTTAATGTTTTAAGTTTTAATTTTTTTAAAAAAAAAAAATCCGGTCTGCCTGATTGGTTCGCCTAGGCGTCCGCCTGGCAGTCTAACCGTCTGGATCGTCTGATGAACCAAAACGTTCGCCAGCGCTCGAATATCTTAAAACGAAACGGTGAGGTGAAAACAACACTTAGGTGCCGCCTAAGCCGTTTTTAGAACACTAGTATTAACACCAGACATTTAGCAATTAGAAACATCACAAGGAAGTTCATATTCATATCTGATCTAAAAGTCTGGTTTAATGAGTTTTGAATCTAACGTGTATATAAAATATTTTGGCTCGACTCAACTCATGAAAAAAGCATTTGGCGTGAGTTTGGTTCGGCTCGAACAAGTTTGGTTCGGCTCGAACGAGCCAGCTTGCAAGCCTATCAACCCTTAAGAGGTTAGACTCGAGCTTGCCTTGTTTATTAAATGAGTATAATTTTAAGATTAAATTTGGCTCAAACTCATTTATAACAAGTCTGAATCAAATATTTAATGAATTAAACTCGAACAGCTCATCGAAAGCTCGACTCATCGAAATTTCTAATACATATTGCATCTACTCAAAAGTTTATTTACTATATTATCACCTTCACAAACAAATTTTGTTATATATATATATGTGTGTGTGTTGATGTGAAATTACTCTTTTAATGGAAATTAAGAATTTTTAAAAGTAGGTCATAATTTAGTAGAAAGTTTGCTTACCATTGTTTGACAAAACATGAACAAAATTTCAACACATAATTATTATATAATGAGATTTTAATCTCAATAATTTATTCGATACATTCATTAATTAAAATTGAAATACTTTAAATAAATTTCTTTTCCATCCAAATATATCTAAATATTCAATCAAGATTAAAATAATGAATAACATTATTTAAAATCATGTAGCTTCTTTTTATTTAGAGATGTTCACGATTCCAAATCAATAAATTTGGTTTCTAAATGAAAATTGAAATCTAAATCGATAGAGTTCAATTCAGTTTTAAACCGATTGATTTTCAATTAAGTTTGGTTTCTTTGAACCGAATTTAATAAATTTCTTATATTTTAGGCAAATTTTGCCCTTTTATTTTGTTAATTCAATATTTTTAGAACTCAGAAATAAAAATAAATGATTTTAAATTAGTTATATGTTCAAACAAACACTCCACCATTTGGAGATGACAGGAGCGCACTTACAAAGAGTGTGTTGTCCTTAACTGTCATTATGGCAGCACGTCTCAAACGTGTGCTGCCATAAGCTTGGTTAAGGTAACACACGTCAAGCGGGCTTCACAAAGTGTGCTGCCATGATAAATGCAGCACATTTATCACGTGTGCTGCCATAATATTGTGGCAGCACATATGTGCGCTGCTTTAGTGTTAGTTCCGCGCGCTAACAGCCGCGTTATTAGGGCAGCACAAACTCCGCTGCTTTAGCTTAAAGCAGCGCACTCAGTGGCCTTTGGCAACACACTAATTGTGCTACCTTTATTGTAAAAAATTGATAGTGAAATCAGTTTTCAGTTTTGATTTTAATTTTAAAATTCTATTGAACCGATAAAATTTTGATTTTATTCACAACTAAACCGATTCGGTGATTTTTTGGGCTGGATCGGTTCGGTTTGAGTTGGTAGTTTTTGGGCAACCCAACACCTATCGTTTGTTGTAACGAGAAAAAAGAAGAAAAAACATTGAATATTCATGGTGCCTTCGTGTTACTGTAATGTTATAATTATACTCTCCATCCAAAAACAAATTGACTTTTCCCTCTATTTATTCTTTTGGGTAGTTCATGATTGTGAATCATAGCCTCCTTTCACATTGTCCAATTCAGACAACATAAAAATCAATAAATTAAAATGGTCAATTAACAACCACCATGCAATAGCATTATAGGGAGATGGGAGGTTGTGCTCGCATTAACAACTTGCAACTCACTATATTTGTCTTAAGATTCTAAGCATAAAGGTCAATATTGACAACTTCATCTTATATCTTAATCACATTCACAAATTAATGGTAAAACAAGCCCAAAACATTCACTATTTAATGGTAAAGCAAGCACAAAACATTCACAATTTAATGGTAAAATAAGTACAAACTTATCAAAATCTTTCAACTAAAACCTACTAAAAATATTTGAATAGAGAAAATATACCGTACAAACGAATTTTAATTAAAAATAACTACAATGCAAAGATCTAATTGCTTAAAGCAATTCAAACAATACATTGAAAGTTAAAAATGTGTATTAATCAAATTTAAACATATAATCATTATATTCTTCATGTTATTTAAGAATCATAATGCAAGAAAATGAAATCTTGCCAGTCAAAAGCATTATACAATTTCTTTTATGGAATCTATTAAATTAAGTTGGACTTTAGTTTTATGCAACCCATGATGTGTGATATCTAAACTACACAATGAGTTATTAATTTTATATAATATTCCTGGTAAATTTTATGTTATCTTGAATCTTAAATTTTGACCATCACACTACAACATTCAAACCCACCATTTATGAAGTGTTATAACTTGAAAATATCATATTCTGTTGTTGGCAATTTGGGTTGTAACACAAAGAGGAAAGGAAAAACAAGAAAAAAGTGAAGTATGTGTAAAAAATCGAAACTTTTGATGAGATTTGAGGAAGGAGAGGGCAAAATGGTCATGAAAATTCAAATCACCTAGGAAGCATCAGTTGTTGAACTGGCAATAACGCCAACACAGCCCAAAAGAGGGAAAAAGGAGGAGCTTTGGTCTCTCTCTCATCTGTGAGTATCATCGGAACCTATTCTTGTATCTTTGTACCTCACCTGGGTTTTTTCATTTCTTTTAATCTTCGCTTTAATGGGTCTCTCTTGTATTTTAGTTTCTGTGATTGTCCCCAATTTCTGGGGTTTTGCTTTCTCAATCTGAATCCATGCCCTCATTGTAGATGAAAAGGAAGAGAACATGTTGAATATTCTTAATTCGAGCGCATGAGCAGGAATAAAAAGGTGGGTTGTTGAATTTAATTGTTTGTGGAAAAGTTGCTGATATGGATTTTATGCATAACCCATCTGGATTTGTCGAATTTTTGTTGAAAGTTCAAATCTTTGCAACTGGGTCTCTGAAAAAAATGAAGAAACAATCATAATGCATCGATTTAATGAACTGGGTATTTTGGTTTTGGTTGATTCAGATAGAAAAATTAGGTTTTGTCTTGATCTGTGTATTTGCTGAAGTGGGTTGATTTACCTTTTTGCTAATCTGATAAGATGGGGGATGATTTTCTCTCCCATTGTTTTAATTTGTTTTCAGGAGCATGAACATCATGGCGTGAAGCTGTGAATCTATTCTGGGTTGGATCAGAACATTGGTTCTGTGCCGCAGATTTTCTCCAAATGGGGTTTTTGATGATTGAGGGGAAGAAGAGGGTAGGGTGTTGTTTAATGGGCTTTGATTAGTATATGGCGGATTCTGCAACAATTTGGATGATTTGTGTGTCGTGGGTTTGAAGGTCTCAGTGTTTGGTCTCATTTGTGTATGAGAACAATGTTCAAACAGATATTGAGTAAGCTTCCGAAGAAGTCCTCCAAATCGTCTGAGAATCGTGACCATGGAAGGAACCACACTGCTCACGCAAACGCTTCTTCGAGATCGAGAAGCAGTGATGTTGGGACTGGCAAGTCGGGGAATTCAAGCATTGCTTCTATTTTGGCTGGTAACGGTTCCTCGAATATGGGGCATAACAACGGAAGGAAAATTCCGGGAGGTGTGGTTCCGAAGGGAAATGGGAATTTGGTCCAGCCTTGTTATGAAGCGTTGCCTGCGTTTAGAGATGTTCCGAGCTCTGAGAAGCAGACCTTATTCGTGAGAAAGCTGACCTTGTGCTGTGCTGTGTTTGACTTCACCGACTCGACAAAGAATCCCAAAGAGAAGGAGATCAAGAAGCAGACGTTGTTAGAGTTGGTGGACTATGTCACGTCTGCAAATGGGAAGTTTGCGGAAATTGTTATTCAAGAGGCTATCAAAATGGTATCTGTGAATCTGTTCCGGACGCTCACTCCTCAACCGCGCGAACACAAAGTCGTGGAAGCCTTTGACCTTGAAGAAGAGGAACCTTCGATGGATCCCGCGTGGCCGCACCTGCAAGTCGTGTATGAATTCTTGTTAAGGTTCGTCGCTTCCCCGGATACAGACGCTAAATTGGCCAAGAGATACTTTGACCAGACGTTCATCCTCAAGCTGCTCGATTTGTTCGATTCTGAAGATCCTAGAGAAAGGGAGTACCTGAAAACCATCCTTCACCGTATTTATGGGAAATTCATGGTGCATCGCCCGTTCATCAGGAAGTCTATCAACAATATATTCTACAGGTTTGTATTTGAGACGGAGAAGTACAATGGAGTTGCCGAGCTTCTAGAAATTTTGGGTAGCATCATCAATGGCTTTGCTCTGCCACTGAAAGAAGAACACAAAGTGTTCCTCGTAAGAGTATTGATTCCGCTGCACAAACCGAAATGCTTGGCAATGTACCATCAGCAGCTTTCTTACTGCATCACTCAGTTTGTGGAGAAGGACTGCAAGCTCGCTGATACCGTCATACGCGGCTTGTTGAAGTATTGGCCAATCACAAACAGTTCCAAGGAAGTCATGTTCCTGGGTGAGTTGGAAGAAGTTTTAGAAGCAACTCAACCACCTGAATTCCAGCGCTGCATGGTTCCATTGTTTCGCCAAATCAGTCGTTGCTTGATCAGTTCACACTTTCAGGTAGCAATTCCTCACTTTATTAATATTTAGAATGCATTTTTCTGAACAAGAATGAATCATTGTGATCCATCTATTGGTTTATCCATAGTAAACTAGTGGTTTTGCTGAAAAATCATTGAAAATTCCTCAACATGTTCATTGCGTGATCTTGATATTTATCTCACGCACATTAGAGTTTCATTGCCAGCAGTAGATTGTGATGCCAACATTTTTTGTTCCGATTTTTTAGCCTTCAGGGCCTTAAACTTTAGAAACCAGTTTTTTAGTTGTCTAGGTGACACCATGTATTGTCATTTGAAGTCAAATCGTGGACTTTCTCATTTCTTATAGAAACTAAACATGAACGGCAAGGTTGACATATGTTGGTCGAGTAAGACCTATTTGGCATGTATAATAGGTAATTACCACTGGTTAGGAATATGAGTATCATTTCCTATTTTAACTGGTTAAATGATGGTATGTAAATAACTATATACATGTTCCGATTTGAATAAAACCAATTTATACCAGCCAAATAGGTACTAGTGGACCAAACCTTTATGTCTTTTGCGTGACTAATGTAGTAGTTGGGGCAGTTGACTAAGGCTCGTTTTTTTCTTGTATATGGATATATGATATGGTGAATACTTTTTGCTCGGTTTATCAACTTGCTTAAAACAGGAGTTCATTTCTTTTTGCGTCCTTGAGCATTTTTCTTTACTTTCCTTTTTTCCCTGCTACTTCTTGTTTGGTACTTATAAGTACATGTTATTGCACATGCTGACAATTCAAGATTCAATAAGATGCATTAAGCAATTGAAAACTTTTTCCATGGTCCTTAAGTGTAGAGATGATTTTCTTATGGAATCTTACGGCTTTAAGCATCTTTTTAATATGGCCAGTGTTGTAAAAATCGGCCTAGGGGAGGGGATTTTCACAACACCTGATTTATGTAATCGGGTGGTTTAAGTCGAGTAGGCGGATCTAGGGGGTTTTAGTTATTCAATTTAGAAAATAATATAAAAAAACCTAAAACTTAAGTAATTTATACTAATTGGTACTTTTATCGGTACTTTTAGTTTTTAAGTATATGAATGTTACAAAATTAAAATATTTATATTTTTATCTTAAATATTTATTTTTATTGTTTTTGTATGGTATAATTCACTGATAAAAAGGAGTATAATTCATATTTTAATCACACACACACACACATTCAATACAAATTTTAAAAATAGAAAAATACAAATCCTATTAATCCCGGATTAATCCTCGAAGGCTCTATCTGCCCGACTTGTGCCTAGCTACTTTTACAACACTGAATCTGGTTTTTAAGTCCACATAATATGTTATGCAGAGATTACATGGCTTGGAGCAGCTTAAAGCTGTAGCCCATGTGTGGATCGTATAAGGGTATTGTTTTGACGGATGAGAGGCGCTGAATGAATATAAAACTCTCTCTTTCCCAAAAGAAATGTCCCATTTGACTATTTGTAAAGATTAAACATGTCAAGTTTTAAAGCTTTCTAGTACTGCAAATAGGACACCATATAAGCGATCACAAATCTTGGCCCCAAGGCCCAAGCTTAATAGTTATGAGCAAGCTGAACCTCCACAGAATCGGAAACCCTATTTTTATCCCTTTGTTTTTTTATCAAATGTTCACTTAGGCATTATATCGGACATAGAACACTTGAGCTGCTTCTTGCGAATATTAGCCAGATTTTATACCGATAGGCTTTGAAATTTGAATGGACGTTTTTGATGTTCAGGTGGCGGAAAGAGCGCTGTTCTTATGGAACAACGACCACATAGAGAACTTAATCAAGCAAAACCGAGGGGTGATACTGCCCATCATATTCCCCGTCCTGGAGAAGAACGCCAGACGCCACTGGAACCAGGCGGTCCACGGCTTGACACTAAACGTCCGCAAGATTTTCTACGATCTTGACCCCGAGCTCTTCAACGAGTGCCTGGTTAAGTTCCAGGAAGACGAGTCCAAGGAAGGCGAGGTCAGAGCAAAGCGCGAGAACACGTGGAAGCGTTTGGAGGATCTTGCCGCGAGGAACACGGGCCCCATATAAGATCACAGCCTCAGAACCCTCTCTCTTTCAGGTACTTTTTGTGGATGGATTCAGATGATATTGTTTTTGAAGTAGAGATAGCATTGGTGGTGTGTACCATATTATTGACATGGTTTGGGAAATGGGAATGTTGATGGTTTTGGTTATTGCTTATCTGTGGGGAAGAAGAATCCAAAAGGTTATGTGATGTGGGAGAGATAGAGAGATTGTTGTGTACAATTGATTGATCCTGTTTTGTTGTTGAATCTTTTAATTTTTGGTTCCATGGATGAATTTTGGCAAATTCTATAGAATATAATATATATTGAAGGGTCCATTGTTTTGTTGTGGGAAAATCAGGATATGTTATGTTTTTTTCTCTACTCATGCATGAAAGTCAATTTGTTTTTCTGGTTTTGGCAATATGTAGCTTTGCTTGTGTTTTTTGAATTACTATCACATTCTTAAATCTACCTGTTTTAACCCTTCCTAATCCTGTTCATAACGGGTTCGAAATCCAGACCTTTCCACTAATAGTGTAAGGCTCAAACCGTTGTGGTGTTGTTTTCTTAGAGACAGTTTCACTTGTGTTTGTTGAAGGAAAATGTTTCAATTTAAGTAGTCCAATAGTATGGATGACAAAATAGTGAATTTATAAAAAAAATGATTTTGCTGATCTAAAACTGATTTTGGGCTTTAAAAGTTCAAAACAATATAGGTTCACTAACATGGCAAGACGGGTTGGGTAAAACCCCAGACCCACTTGGATTTAACCTGGTCCAACCGGGTTAGGTAATGAGCCCTTATATCTCTAACCCGCTCCTTCTAGGTGGGGTCCAATAATTAGTGTAACTCGGCTCATGCTCACGGCTCACTCTTTACTATTTCCTTGTTTATTAATATTTTGTTGCCCATAGTTATTTCCTTGATTTCTTTCATATGGAGGTTTTTGACCTTGCCGAAAAAATGGTTGAACTTATGGTTTTAGAGTCTTTAAATCTCACAAATATTCATTAAAAATAAAATAAAAATAAAAATTCACTAAAACCAAACGAGCCAGTTTGAGATCGGTTCGACTCGATTCAGCTCGTCTAATTTAATTATAAATATTAATTATTATTTTTAAATATATTAATAAAATATATAACGAGCTGGCTTGCAAGCCTATTGAGCCTTAAAAGGCCAGACTCGAGCTCGCCTTGTTTATTGGACGAGTCCAATATTTAGCTCGAATTTGGTTCAAACTCAATTATGACGAGGATGGACCGAATATTTAACCAACCAAGCTCGAGCGGGTCGGTAAGATATCGACTCTTTTATATCCTTATCCAAGACATTATAGAAAATCTCATTCTAAACATACTCATTAATCAAATGATTTAAACACATTCTCAATAGTCTCATATACCTTTCCCAAGCTTCATGTAGAGTTTCATTGTCAAATTATTGGAAGGCATAAATAGTGTTACACAACTTTACTGATGTGGGGTTTATCGGTCTCTGTTTGACCCCGCTCAACTCCACATTTTAGATATTTATTTGCCTCGTAGTGGTTAGTTAGAGCCAACTTAGGAGCAATTTTACGCTTGATATGTTTGAGATCATTTACAGGTTTTTTGGAGGAAAATATCGAGTGTTTCAAGTTGAGAAGGTCGAGGCTTGCGTGAGAAGCAATTGAGGAGCTAGGGTTTCTAGGCATGTCACGATCGTGACAAGGCGTGTCACGATCGTGACAAATTTAGAAGTTTAATTGAAGATAACCCGTAGCTTGACACGACAAGCACCACAGAGCTGAAACGATCGTGACATCCAATAACACGATCATGACACAATTCAAATTCAGGAGACGATTGTGACAAATGAGCTGAAGACCGTGTCTTTGACCAGGGTCAGAAGTGGCCCCCTCGCGTACACACGATTGTGTCATGGTCGTGACATACTCTGTGTCACGATTGTGACACCAAATGACACGATCGTGACATGCCCAATTCCCAGCACCTATATAAAGCCATTTGCCCTAGGGATTGAGGGAGGAACTTCTTACCTACCACATCTCCCATCAGTAGTCACCTCTCCAACACAAACATTCCCTTTGCCTTGTCCTTGCTCATTCTTCACCAAAATCTTCACTTCCAAGCTTGAGTTGAGGCATTTGAAGGCATTTCCTCCACCATCTCACCAATAATCACAAGGGAGCTCATCATTTCACCAAGAAAAGAGGAGTAGAAGCCATTTGAAGATCAACCATGTCCACAATGGACATTAGTTTGCTTCTTTCTCCTTTGTTCCTTGTAGTTATTTGTATGAACATGACTTTTGATTTGAGCACCATGGTTGAGTGCTAAACCCCTTGGCCATGGGTGCTAGACATTGTATGGTTTGATTTTATGATATTGAGTTATTAGTTCTAGGTTGATGAGTGTTATGTGGATTTCCTTCTTTGTTTGCTTTTATCCTATTTTAGCCATCTACGATGAATGTTTAGGAAGCTAGGTTGACCTCGAGAGTGACAAATAGTTTCGGACCTAGGAATCACTGAGAGTTAGAGGCTCGAAACCGTGTTTTGACACCTTGGATTAACTCTTAGCCTAAGATTGTTGGTGCAATGCGGTCCCGAGTTGGTCTCGACTTAAGAGAGCAAGTGTCGACTCGGGATTAGGCCAATTTCAATGCCGAAAGGCGAGATTGGTATTTAAGACATAGGTTTAGCACATAATTCACCACATGAACTATTATTTCGATATTTTGAATCTCGACCATACACGTTAGCACCCGCGGCTCATTTTCATTAATTGTTAAAAACTATATCTCAATTGTTCGCTTGTCTTAACTTATTTTAAATCTAAAAATAGTTAGACGATCCTTAATTTCTCACACTAACACTAGATTAATCGAAGATCCCTACATTAGTCCCGTGGATTCGAGCCGGTCTTACCGGTTTATTACTTGTGACCGTGTGCACTTGCACGTGGAAACCCGAACGCGACATTTACGTGTCACGTTTTGGCCCAACACTTACATTCTTCATCAGAGGACAATATTGATTCAAAAACAACGTTGTACGGTTTGCCAATCATCCGCGTCTTGCGAAGGTAAATTCACGTACCATTTACTCACAATTCGCGCTAAAGAGAAGGGGAAAAGCCTACATTTCACCACATGGTAGGGCACTACTCTGCCGGTGGCTACACATATTTGATGTAGCTTCCTCAAATGTAGATAAGCTTCTTCATTTTGCAATCCATTGAATTAGTTGATAGTGTTGAGCATACTAAACATAACCGACTTAAATTCAAATGGATGAGTAGCAAAATCGACGTTTCCTCTCAGTTACTATAATGGAGGATAGGGGTGCACTGGTGGTCGGCTCTCATAAGGAGACACTTTAGACAATGTAGGACTGTGCGAAGGATTTTAGTTTCACATGTAGAGAAAATAAGACAAAATGAGAAAAGTAAAAAACAAAATCTAGCAAATAAATTCCAAATTACAACTATTAATCTTTGAAAACGGCGCCAAAAACATGTTGGGCGGTCCTCGACTTAGCACACAAGCGCACATGGTCGTACAAGTAATAACCAATAGAAAATGGGTTGAGATTCTTAGGGAACCAAATGAGGTTGAAATAAATGAATCACAATATGAGGTTCTTTTATATAGGGAATAATAGAAGACAAACTAATAAGAAAATATAATACTAATAGGCAAAAGTAAACCCTACACCTAATATGATAATAAGAAAATTATAGAAGAATTCCAATATAATTAATATACAATATAATAATAATATCTAACAAAAAATACTCAATAAGTTGTGTGTGTGTGATGGAAATGAAATCGGAAGATGAGGAAATTATCAAAGGAGGTAATCACAGGTGCTAGACTAATAATGGTTAACAATCTAATCTACGAGAATATTCAGCTAATCACACGCTACAAGATTGATCATGCCTTAAAATACCAAATATATCTCTCGACATTGGAAATGGCGTAACATTGAGTAGAGACTTACCTTCTAAGGATCAAGACCACAATTAGCCCGACAATCACAGACCAAGGGTAGTTTCGGTGTCCTACTATGAACCCTAATCCTCAAACCCATCTTGGTCCACTATTAATTCTATATCTCGAGAACAACTAGCAATCAACACAACTAACCTATTTTAGCAAATTAGGACAATCATAAGCAATACATGATGGAGTTAATTAGACAATGCATAATTATATAAATATCTCATAGATTAAAAAAATTAAACCATACAATGTCTAATTCTCATGTCTAATACTTATGATTATAGGAGAAAATTAAACCATACTCCTTAATGACTTGATCCTTTGGGTGCAAATGGATAGTTGAATGAGCTCCAAAATGTCTTCCACGTTTTTAAAAATGGTGGAGAAAAGTTCTAAAATGTCTCTGAAGTGACCTATGAAATATTTATATAGGTGGTAAGTGGGCGGATCCCCAAAAAAGGAGGTTTGGGTTTGCTTTTATAGGATGCAAAAGGTAGAATGTCACATGTTGTGTCACGGCCGTACGCATCCCGTGACAATGACCTCACTCACACTCTACTTGAATGTTATAGGGTTGCTCCGGCCCGTGTCACGGTCAGAGACATTTTGGTTCCGCTCTTGGGTCAAATGTCACATGCATTGCTCCGACCCGTCACATGGCCTAGGGCAATTCAGTCCAGGCCCGTGACATGTCCAAGGACTTCCATGTAGCAATTTCTCAATCCTTCTCCCACTCCGAACTTGCTCCAAATTGTTGGGATTGAACGTAAAACCATGTACCTGCAACTTACAAGCAAGAACACTACCCAAATACACAAGGCTGAACAACAATACACCATGTATACAAAAGTCAAGGCCAAAATCAATTTCAACACGAGGAAAAATATGTAATATTTAAACCCATCAACAATTGAGTATCTGTTATTACCTTATAATTAATTTGTTAAGAAATTTTAATTTTAATTTTATTATTTTATCAACAGTATTAGTAGATGCATATAAAAGCAACACTCCGATAATAGACATTTGGTTACATTTTAACCAATGTTATGGATATCCCAATATACAGGTTGATATACCAACGATATATCAGAATTTTCAAGTTTTTCGAGACGAAACATCATATATCGGTAAAAATACTGGTCAAACCCGGTTAACCTAGTCAAATTCAAATTAATTCCGGTCTAATCTGGTCTAAATTAATTATTTTTAGTCTATTATGCTTTCAATTAATTAATTCCATTCTACTTCGGTTTATATTAATTAATTTCGATTTAATCCTGTCCAATTCAATTGTTAGTATAAGTATCCAACTTGATAAATGTTTGACATTGTGTTGTGAATTGCCGCAATCTACCCGAATTTGTCAAATTTTTTTTTATCAACTGACTGATATATCTCTACAATCCGAGTTCCACAGCCTTTATTTTAACACATAAATATTAAAACCTTGCTTGCAAAGTCTAGATATACGTTATCATCGTTGAAGCAGCCATTGATTAAAACAATAGAGCTAGCCAGTGCATGTCTGTACAGCTGTACAAGGTTGCCATCTTCAACGGAATTGATATACTATTCACGATTATCCATAATTCCCATTCACATTAATTAACTAATCAACACTTCAAATCAATTTTTTCTTAATTTAATATATTTTGAATTTTCGTTGACTTGCACGCGTTTCTCATTGGATGATAACACCTACTTGTAGCTTAATATGCATTCTTATACTTCACATATGATGTAACCTAGTACTTTGTCGTAATATATAACATACGTACCCAACTGGTTATATATATATATGAGCGCATTCAAGTGAGAACTAAGAGTTGCGTAAAAACCCGTGAGAACTACCCAAATATAACGAGGGAGACGTGTATTTTTCTATA
>JAYMTP010000779.1:0-29257 GCA_036897365.1 Geranium brycei
TGATAGGTTATAAAATGTAAAGTTATCGCGCTGTGGTGTGGAGGTCACTGACTTGAAAGCAATTTTTATGGTTGGATCGAGGTGGAAATCGTGTTCTGATTGCCTTCGAAGTTAACACGATAGGCTCTTATGCACGCCCACTCACACATTATAGTTCAGATTTTACACAATTCAATACTCAATCAACTATAAGAAACTCATTATCTTCGTGTTTCTCTTCAACACTATCGCACAAAGATAATACAGTGCTGTAAAAGTAAATGGTGATTTAATAATATCCCAACATCACGTACAAAATTAAAAATCTAATTTAAAAATATGTTTTTCGAAGCAATATAATAATATGTTAAGAATTGATTTAATTATAAAAAAATTGATTGACAAATTAATGCGATAAAAATATTTCTCAAATAATAATCAGACCCCTTAGAAAATAATAAATACGTCCACATATTATTTCTGACGTGGAACAAAAACATTTTTATTTGCTTTCCTTTTCTGCTTTGTTGCTGTGCTTCTTTTGTTCTATCTAAAAGCTTAGTTGACAGTTACTTTCAGTTGGCATATTTGGTTATTGACAATTTGACACCTTGGTGTCATTATTTTAAATAAAATGATAAACTAGTGTACTAATTAAGGCTCTTTGTTTTTTGTTTTGTTGATTGATGTCTTGATTCCGTGCACATACACTATCATAGTATATACAATAGAATATGAAGTTTGTGGTAGAGTATTTGCTACCAATAGAATTCGGTTGTAAATAATAATATGTTAATATTTAGTCGTGGTAACTTAAATTTTTATTGAGAATAAATGCATCAAACGAATTCAAAATACAGACTCAATTTATCATTGATTTAAAGGAAAAGTACACATAGTTATCTCAACTAAAGGTCAATTCCACTAGCCTATCCTCAACTTCAAAAGTAAATATTCAGATTTTTGAATTAAAAAGACGAAAATGTCATTGGTCAGACTCCAAATTTTCAAATCTTGCCATTTTGGGGGTTTGGGTTTTTCTCAGACTTCTCTTCCATCTTTTGGCGAGTTCCTACGATGTTGGAAGGGTTTAGAAGAGCTCTATGTGAACAACATCATGGGAACTCGCCGGGATATGGAAGAGAAGTAGGAGAACCACCCAAAACTCAAAAATGACATGATTTGAAAGTTTATAGTCTGACAAAAGGTATTTTTGTTTTTTTGATTTAAAAATTAACATATTACAATTCATCCTAATCCAAATGTGTATTTTATATCATCCAATAATGTGAACTTCTTGGAATGCGAGCATTCAGATATAGAATTTGTCAATGGAGAAGGTATGCACATGTGATTTTTGTCCACATTTACCTAAAAACTAACTCATGTTTTTTTGCGCACATTGTTTTGGCCAATTCTACCTTCCATTGTTTTTGCTCCTATCTTCTTTCTATTGTATCCTTCCTCCATGTCATCCATACATAGTTTCTTTTCATGTTTTCCAAAAGCTTGACCATCAACCACAACTTGAAAGTTATTATTTCCCTTTTTGAAAGTTAAATCTTATATTTTGATATGTTTTTTTATAAGATATGTTCAGGGTCAGCTCTACTTACACGAAGACTTAAATCAGATAAAAAAATATAATTTTTAAAAATAGATATCTAAATTGAAATGGAATCTTAAAAAAATATTTTTTGAAACACGTGTTACGTATTAGAATGTTGATTATAGTTTAATCTCTAAAAATTTGTTTAGTTTAAATTCAATTTTTGCTCGGAGAATTTTTAAAAGTTATGTTTTTGTTCTAGTCGGGAATAAAAGAGTTGCATCCAAGTTCAACCAAACTCTTGTCGAATAACTTATTTTTCATTATAAGAGTGTAATTTTTTTGAAGTTTAGTTGTAATTGACAGCTAAGTGTGAATTTTTACCAAAAATTATATATTAATTGGTAAGAGTATGTATTTTTAAAGTGTTTATCGTTATTTGAGTAGATTATTAATTATTTAGTGTGAATTTATAGTTGATAGTGGTAAACATTAAACAAAACCCATATATAAAAACATGAATAAGGAGAGCGAATTAAATAATAAGTATGAACTTTTATTTGTTTGTTTATAATTTTATGTATTTTAACATAATATTAGAGTTTGGTTCATTCGGATTTAGAAAGTTTTATATCATCTTGTTAAGTGAATCATTTTAATGAGAAACTCAACCCACCTAAAAGCTTAAGCTAACAGGTGGTGGCCCAGATTGTTATATAAGCTGGTGAATAGATACACATCTTTCAGATGTGGGACTCTAACACTCTCATTCACGTCCAAGCCATCCTAATATAATCTAACAATTTTTAACAAGTTAAAGCAATCAATTATCAACATTTTCACAATAATGGTTGGTACCATGTTACTTCCTCCCATGCCACGCAATTCAACTGCCGTTGCACTTTTTGACTTAATTTTACACGTGGCATACCCTTATTGGTTGCTGCTTCCATTATCCTTAATTATATGCCTGGTTAATCAGCTTCTTTGTGCTTATAGAAGAAAGGAGGTTGATCATATTAACTATAAAAAAATGAGATTATGAAAAGTTGCTGGAAGGGGGAATCTTAATTAAGAGATTTTTCACTCCTGATATAGGGCATCAGTGATCAAGTAAGCTAACAGACGTTAGTCTGGTTGCTTAAATATGTCGAGCTCGAGCGAAACATAAACAAAAGTATTAAAACTCGAAATCTCAAAGAATGCAACTCTCCAATTCTCCAACTACACTAGTCTCACAAAATCTCAAGCAAATCCTGATCATTCTCTCAAACAATCAAAATTGGGAAATTACAGAAATTCGAGAGTTCAGGAAAAATCGAAGACAATAATCAATTAGAGAACTATCATTAGAGAGTTTCAACTATTATAAGTCTGTGTTGAATGTAATTCTTACCCAAGATCCACTTTATGACGCCATCAAGGGTCTAATTATCCGATTAACTCTAATATCATCAATGCTAGATCAATCTGACGATAATTAGTCTAAAGAACTCTAACAATCAACTTGCTTTGGTTGTTGGTCCTTTGTAGAATTTGTTCTTATATCCACCATTTTCTATTGGACAATGGTGTAGATCCGAGTCCTAATTACTATAATTCACTTAATTCAATTGCTCTATAAGGCTCTCTCCCTAAATTTAATCATAATCAAGGTCTACCCAGGGAATTGAGCATTAAAATATGTAATTAAGATCTCATGTTGAAGTGATGAGGTGGTCACCCCGCCA
This sequence comes from Geranium brycei, assembly GCA_036897365.1. Taxonomy (NCBI): domain Eukaryota; kingdom Viridiplantae; phylum Streptophyta; class Magnoliopsida; order Geraniales; family Geraniaceae; genus Geranium; species Geranium brycei. The sequence goes on from JAYMTP010000779.1 coordinate 3,259, forward strand.
TCTCTGCCTCGTCTCCATCAGAGACTTGAATGTCCCGACTGCAACTCTCTTGTGCCCTGTATTAGGCGAGTTGAGGAGACGAGTTGGTCACCCCGTCCCTTTACCCCGCCACATGCAACTTGAGAGTTAACATTTTTTCGTCGGTGCTATTTTTCCCTGGTTTCGCACCAAAAATGTCTTATTTACATGCAATTTCATCTAATATCATCGTAAAGTTCATGTGGTATAAATAAGACTAAATACTATGCAAAACCAAGACAAAATTAGAATTAAATGTGGACATTTGTCTCAAAGTGAAGTGGAGAATACTTCCGTATTAGTTGCTATGAAGATCATTCTTGGGCTTAAAATTAGGGATTATGGAGATTATAACTTCCTTGGATGATTGAGTAGTTATATCCCAAAATATCCCTCACATTATTTTATTTTCTTCTTCTCTTGAAATAATCAACCCCCTTTGATTTAAACCTAAACATTAGTCATGATATAAGTTTAAAGTAAGTCGATCTGGTTATAATGAGAGATATCTAATGTTGAAACAAAAAAACATAACGAAAATATCAAGAATTTTATGTGATTTATCGATAATGTGTAGACTACGTTCATTGATAGAGGAGATCAATATTTATTAGATAAAAATAGTGCACACCAAGTTCTTTGGATTAATCGATCTATCGATAAAATAGATAGATGGTATGCTAGGTTACATTAATGCATTATATATGATACTACCATTTCCTAATCAAAGAGTAAACACAAAAAACCAAGTTCTAATTTAAGTTTGTAGGAAACTCAAGAAACAGAAAACTCAAGTTCATTTCAGTTTGTAACCTATAACTTTGACTTTCAGTTTGTCGTGACAAAAAAATGACAAACATAACATCCAAAAACGTCAGTTTTATCGATCATGTTATTGTGACAACTCACGCTCTCGAACCCCTAAACTGACACTTCACCCTTATTTCCTACATTGTTGATTGATTAGCTAGATTATTATACTGAATGATCTCTGAGGGTTCGACTTAATTTAAGGCATGTCTAACACCTCTCAATTATGTTGGGCTTCTCTCTTTTAACTTTTATTAGACCTCTGTTAATAAGGTCAAGTGTCGAAATTAGAGTTCACTTCTACATGAAATAAATTTAAACTAGATTCTTGATATCAATTTAATTCTTCTTTAAAAATTCGAACATAAAATTGACACATGGTTCATATGTATTTATAATAAAAAAATATAGTCTGCATTAGAACTAGAGTGTGCATATTACATTGTCAAAAACTCAACTCACTTAAAAGCTCTATCTAATATGTGGAGGCACATACTATTATTTAAACTAGTGAACAAATTCACAATTTTTAGATGTGGTACTCTAACACTCCCTCTCACATGCAAGTCGGGTTGATATGCACGCGAAAACAGACGCACGGGGGTGGATGGACAACATGGACGCCCTCCGACCTATGAGTCTTAAGCCCAAAACAAATGACATATGGATGTCATGTCCAAAACAGACTAGCCTCTGATACCATGTCAGAAGCCCAACCCACATAAAAGTTCAAATTAATAAGTATTTAAGCTGACAAACATATTCATATATTTCAGATGTGAATCTGTTTGCCAATTTAAACAATGGTCTACGCCTTTACTTATCATCTTGAACATTTAGATAGGTTGAGTTTAAGTAAGTTGGGCTTCTGATAGACAGTTTTAGTTACAAATTGGACTGAGTTTATAATAGGATCCGTTTGAGAGTTGAGACGGAAACCGCCCAATTTGTTGAGGTGGGCAAGTAGAGACAAGGCACATGGCTTCTCATATTGGGAGAGTGCAATCATAGGCAAATATGGGTGGTTAAATTGGCAATAAATGAAGTGAAAGTGAGAGCAAGTCTCATCTTCATTCTCAACCATTTAGCAACATATGGTTTCCATTTATTTGACATAGATATGCGGCCAAGTAATGCGCTCGGCTAGCTACACTCTATACCATATCCTTCTATTTCCAGCCCCGTCACTCTCTCTTGAGTAGGACACAAACTAATTACATGATTGAAATGGCTCTAGCAATGGTAATTTATGAACTATGTGATGATCACATTCCTAGGCAAAAGAGATACTTCACTAAAAAAATTTGGATACAAAATTACCAAATAGTGATATATGGTATTGATAATACTAAGCTCCAAGTAAAACCCAATACATAACTTACAGTTTAGTAAAATGACACAAAATTCATTGATTGGACAGTTTTCTTATACCCAGACATCGTTGCAACGTATTACTTTAATTAATTTTTAAAATCTAACATTTTTGAAGATTTTTTCAGTAAGAACTCGCTTACATATGAGTAAAAGTATGAAATTTAGGATATTCATCTGAAAAGATAAAATATATTTATAATGACTAAATACCACACATATCTAATTCATATAAAACATAAGACTCTTACAAACAACCCAAGTGTTTCAATAGTGTGATCACCTACTTGAAACTATAACTTAATTTTCCTAGATTGATACCTCTTTGGAATTAATGGGGAAGTACTATAAATTCGTGGGCAATACGCCTATACTGCTTCAAAATCCAGTTCTCGGCCTTGCCTCTGTGAAGTTAACGAGGACATACCATAAATTCGTTGGCAACATGTCTATGCAGGTTCAAATCCAGCTCGGCCCCGCCATTCACTTATCCATTATGAAACATGCAAGCACAAAATTAGTTTCTTAGAAGCCTGTCTTATCTCTTGGAATGAAAATGAATGTCCTTTGTTGAAGACAATGGCCAATGGGAACCCATGTGAAGATCAAAACTAGTCTCAACAAGATATTGCCTGATGAAGAGAGGTCAATGTTAGAGAAGATATATAGAAGGCCCACAACCATGTGGGGTTGCTGGGGCCAGAAATGGAGAGGTCAATTCTATGTAAACATCAATTCATTGTGTCTTGAGCTGCCACAGACCCAATAATGCTTCCACAGAAGAGTGCTTTTGAACTAATAGGTTCCAAGAAAAACACCATTTGTCCTGTAGATTTTGAGTTTGGGGCATTTTGGGCAAGGCAACCAACTACTTCATTAACTTTGAGGCCACCTAATTTGCTTCTCACATTCAATAATTGTAACACAAACAAGACAACCCCTAAGGACATGAATTACAAGAAACCCAAAGAGTTGGGAAAGGCCTAAGTCAATGTTAACAAGAATAGTAAGGAGACGTATTAAGTACGGAGGGTATCCGATAATTTTAAACTATACAAACTGAATAACAGATGAATTGTTGGTATATATATTATAGATTCACTCATTAAATTTTGAACTATATTGGAGTTTGATACACATAACAACTGGTTATAACTAGAGTCAAGATACTTAACTAATAGTGATGTGATTAATATCTTTTTGATAACTTTAAGTCGTTACTTTTTTTCTTCATATGAACTTCTTATCAGTTAACATAGCATATGAACAATAACTAGAAATCGATTATCCTTTACCTAGAATCTAGAAGAACCTGATATAGTCTTAGAAAATTTGTTTTGTTGAGGTTCAATCATTCCTACATGAGTCCATTGTTCTGTGTAGACATGTTTTATGAAAGTCAATGGTTGTCACATGGGATCTTGTTTGTTTCTTCCATCACTTATCTTATGATATGGAATATATGATAAAAATGAATTTAATGGAAGTTGGATGAACTCAACTTGAAATTGAATTCACATGGCATCCCACATGCATTCCTCTTGCTCTCCTCCATTCTTCACCCAAACTAAGCCCATTTCTTATTAATAGAGACAAAGCATCATCAATCATTTGACATTTAGACCAATGTCGTTTATGTTGTTACAATTACTATTATGACATAGGTTACAATTAATCAAAAACTGTTCCCTCTTTTTGGGCCAGCTAGATTTGTGCTTATAGTTTTGGTACAACAGGAGTTGAAACAAGTTAGCAGAGTGATGTGCAACTACACAGACTTTAGCTCAATATCTTCATTGTCATCTGAAATGGGATCGGTACTATCCTGCGGAAGGAGGCTGAGGAGTGGCAAAGGCAACAACGAGCTGAGATTGCAGAGAATTATCAAAATGGCCAAGTTATCGAAATGGTCTTTGGTGATGCCGAAGAGCTGGGTCAAAGCAGCTCCCAGAAGACCCCCGAGAACACTCCCTCCGTTTGAAACTGACATGAGGGTTGCGAAAAGTGTTGCTTCCATTCCCTCTGGGCATAATCTCGCTGCTAAGACAAGAACGGGCATGAAAGAGGCCTGCAAACACTAGTAGTAATTAGTTCCGCGTTAAGTGGCCAAACAAATATACTAAGAGGAAAACTAGCAATGAAGTAACAAGAGAATGGCACTGAGAATTCAACTCGTGATGTATATGCATTTGAATGAAATGAGAAACATTGTCATACTCATTGTCTGCAGCGTGTTATGGCCAAGTACAGAATGACAAAAATGTCTCCCTAACCCATTGGGGCAAAACAAATGTATCTAGTTACGTTTCTAGGATATCAGACCTAGTTACTTCACAAACCTAGTAATGCCCAACAAACCAAAATATGCTTCGAAATCCAAGGACAGGTGATAGTATCATATTTACAGTGGTAAGTTCACGATCATCAACAGTTGGTATTTCATGTTTAATATTGGTGGAAACAAATCACCTGGCCAAGAACTGTTATAATCAAAGAATCCCCGATTGCAAACCACTCGTCACTTATACCAAATTTTCGGTTCAATCCAGTAACAAGGATAACCTGGGACAACAAATCCAAGTAAGAAGAAATAGTACCCATCAAACCATAGGTATCCTACTTCAGAACAGCAACATAAAACAAACCTGAGTCATCCCAAGAGCTGTACCAATAACTGTTGTTGCAAGAAAAATCTTCCTCATCGGAACATTTTTCAGAAATCCATTATATAGCCCAACACCAAGAAGTGATGCAACTGATGTAACAAGCTTGACACGTCCTAGAAACTCAGGGGTGAAGCCTAATTTATTTGTGCTGGAAAAAAAACAGTGCAAGTAGATGTGAGCAAATGCACTTCAATAGAGAAATAATTAGCGACTGTATTAATCACACAACGTACGTGAAGAAAAACATGGCAGATTCGGAATGTGGAGTTGCCTGCCACAAAAAGATAAATAATGTGGGAAGAAATACATTAGGTTGCTTGATGGCAGCCCACAACTGACTAATGTTCTGTTTTGAGGTTTCAAGAAAACTAGGATCAACCAAAACATTACTATTCTGTGCAGTCAATGGAACATGGACAGGCTTTTCTTTCACAAGCACAGCAACTGCAGAAGTTAACAGTGGTAGAAACGCCGTGAGACCAAAAACAAACCTGAGAAATTCAAATCATCAATAGATGAAATAGATAATAGAGTCATCCAAGTTTATCTGCCAAAGCTACTTTTGGGTACCTTACTCCATATGAATCCACCAAGGATCCGCTAAAATAAGAGCTAACAATTCCACCAAAAGCTGAAGATCCCCAGCATAAAGACTGCAGAGATCCTGACACGCTTTGTGACTCACCACGAGCTCTCTCTACAACCATGGAATCTACAACCTACATCATACTTCAGTGTTTTTTTCCACGTGGTTTGTGAAGTATGCATAATTGAAGCAGAAAAAACCCAAAGGGGTATCATAAAATACAATAAAATGCTTTACTCAAGAGAGGCGTAGATGCATTAAAAATAACTAGTGCCACATATAAGGATAAACCTTAATCTATTGACTAACAGTCACCCATAACATTAAGTTCAGTTCTGCTGCTTTATCCTAGTCATGCTAAGACATCTTGCCAACCTGAGTCAAGAAAGTGTTTAACGTAAGCATAACAAGAACGCATACACATTTCTTGCATTCAGGATTGCCTCCATGACACCTATTGTTCATGTTACTTTTCATAGCAAGTTAACTCATGCATAGTATCCACTGCAAACCTTAGTCTATTGCCTGGCCATACTCCCTGGCATTACACCTTTGTTGCCCTTATGTCCTTTAATTTTAATGTAGTCAACCTTTTCGCTTCCCACAACTCCCACATCAAACCAAAAATGTTGTGGGGCCCTCCTAAGCAAACTCGACAGGGCTGTGCTATTGAACTCAATTATATGAAAGTCCTCCTGGAGAAATCCTAAAGGAATAACCAAGAAAGGAAATTTATGAATTCTTACACAACAAAAAATGGAGACTAGGCAAACCCTAGCACTGAAGATTTATAAATACATGTCTACGCCTAAGGTAATAGCTAAGATTTTTTATAGCTAATGCTTCTCATAGTCTATGATTCCTATTCCTTCCTTACCGTTGGATCTGACTTGGGAGTCACAGCCCACAGGTTATGACCCTTAGTCACAGACTCACAGGTTAAGAGAAACCTTCTCTTTGTTTGCTTGGTACTGCTTGGAGTCCTGAATATTGTTCACCACCTCTGATCTACTAGGATTCTCAAGGTAACAATGTATACATTGCTTTGTCAAATGATAAATCAAGTTTAAATTAATACACAGGCAACTTCTGAAAACCTGCTGATTCATAAGCAGGTTACAGACATCAATAGATTCCATCATTCTCAAGTGTGAACTCCCAGGAATTCTGGCATCAAACTGCATGATAAGGATAGGGTGGTTGACGCCCTAGCTTTTCCGTATCTTGTGCAAAAACTAAGGTCCTAAAAAATCAACGTGGATGACAATCATAACTCAATAAAGAATGTTATTTCTTTAGTCTAGTGCCCTTGCAGAAAAGTTCCATAGCTTACGAATGTCTCGTGTAGAAATTTGCATGTAGAGTGCCACATAACTTCAGGGTTTATATGTAAATTTAAGCACCATAATTGGCCTTATTGTACGCAGGCAAACCAATATCTATCTGGAAACAAGGAAAAGATTGGCCTAACAGTTCATACATCTAAAGAGTTTTAGCACAAGTGCACAACAAGGTATACACAAGCTCTAATTTTAACTCCTAAAAACCTTGATAGGAATTCTTTCCTGCAACAAATGATCAATTTTACATTAAAAGCTGACAAACAAATTCCGGGGCAAGGTCAAAGTCCCACCCCTGATTTTAGCATTACAATACTTCGAAATCCATAGCCAAAACAGTGATACTTGACAAGTAGCAGTACTTACAACATCTGAGAAGGCAACTGATAGAGATCCCAGAAGTATGCAGAAAGCAGCACCATACTTGCTGCCAACATAGGTGGCCATCAAAGTCCATGAGAGTGCACCAAGAAGCCCTGACAGAACTAGGTATGATCTTCTTCGGTACCCAAACAGGGGGACAGAATCACTACAATAACAAAACATTTATACGAAATAAGTACAAACAATAGAAAGCATCTTAAGCGAGATGAACAATAAAGGCGTGATATGGAAAAATACCTAACAAACCCATAAAGAGGTTTAATAAGCCATGGAAATGCAGAAAATCCAGTTATGACAGCTGTCTAGTCAAACAAATGTAATTTTTTAGTTCTAAACGGCAAAATATATGATATTATATATATGCTCGAGTGATAAAAAAATGCAATGACATACCTCAGCAGGATCTAGATGCAAGTCATCTTTCAAGTAGAAATTGACAGCAAGCCTTGAAAGGCCTAAAACACCTTGAACAAAATAAACCATGGCAACAGCAACATTATCGGGGGACAACTCCACCCCATAGAACTTGACACCGGTAGTGCGATATTTGCTTTTGTGGTAAACAGTTTTACTTGAAAGGCTTGCCTCTTCTTCCATATTTTTTATCAATATATCTTCTTCGCCTGCACCTGGATTGAGCACACGAGCAAACAATCAGAGAGCAAGAGGATCCCCTTAAAATTAAGAGAGGCATTACATTTGTTGTCATTTTCATAGAAAATCATCAAAAAAGCCCAAATTCAAGTTCCCACGGAAGATGCATTAAAAACAGATTCTTGACATCAGTCGTCAAAAAAGATTCAACATTGCAAAGTCTAGGAAAGGTTATTCATGTATGCAGCATTTTTACTCCTTTGCAGATAGGTTTTCTCCTTGATGATTGATCTATGAAACAGATTTTTTTTAAAATTTTGGGATTCGGGTGCATAAAAAACAAGCACACATTAACTCCAGCGATTAGAAACTCATAAATCATCCTCAAGATAATACTAAACCTCAAAATATTGCTTCCACCCTCTTTTTACCCCCTTTATTCAGCAAAAATCAACAAGGATTCGAGCCCATGACCTGCTAGGTCAAAGAGCTTTTCGACGACTCGCCTATCAGCTCGTGATGGATAAAGCAAGTTCCAATTTTTGGATAAAGCTAGTGATATTAAGATAGGAAATGTTCCATTTAACAAAAGTGGATCAATGGGTAACTAACATACAAATTACCCCCAATTTTCATATGCAGCGGAACAGAATTTCCCCAATCTTCAAACGCATCCTCATGGCAACATCAGATAGTGCTCTTTACATGTAATCTCCAAGCAAAATTACAGAAAAATTCGACATGATGACCAATCCATTCCCAAAACCAAAACCCGGCAATAATAAATCTTAAACACTTTCATTCTCTCCTTCCAAAAATTCGCAACACCCAAACAGCCACGCAAAACCACATCCCACATCTATGGAGCTGATAAAGAATTCATGAAATTGAAAAGATAAAATTACCGGTTGTAAAATCTAGGAGTCGTTCATCGTGAAATTGGTGGCGATGTGGCAGCTCCGGAATGGCGAGCGAGTCTGGCATGTGTGCTCGGAAAGATATTTCCGTCGAGTTTTGCGGCAATGAGGATAAAGATTTTCCGTTTCCGGTGGATCCGGCTGAATATAGGAGGAGGAGAAAAGTGAAATACTCGATGTAGGTGATTTGTGTGAATTGACAGTATTGACCCCGGGAAAAAATGGATTTCGGTGGCTTGTGAAGTTGACACGTGGCATAAATTCAGGCTTAAAGTTGAACTTTGTGAAGTCGCGGCCCATGATGATAATATTTTAACAATAATCTCCATGATTTGCACCCATCTTTTATAATGAAAATGTTAATAGATGTACACTCATATTTTATAAATTTCTATATGTTAAAGTTTTTGTGATGAAAGATATTTTTTAAAACCAAACCAAATCTTTATTAATTATCAAAATGGAGCTAAAGGTAGGAGAGCCTCGAAAAGAGCTAGTAGCGGAGTCCCTAACTGAGTCTTGGACTCGGCTGATTTCTCTAAGGGACTCGACCTTACATGTGCCTTTGGGCCATGTACATTTGTTGGGCAGATACATGTGTTTTTGGGCCAATATGGCAACATGTCTACGCCCGGGAATGTACCTGCGGGTAAAGTCCCAAGTGGTTATGTGGTACGAGTGCCAACCATAATAACACCGATGTTTGTTTCGGTAAATCATGACGAACGGACTGAGAAGTTCGGTGTTGTAAAAGGGTGTATTTTATTAAAAGGTTTGACACGTGGCAAGGGTGGATGAGTTGAAGTAAATCTTGGGTAAGGTATAAATATAAGTAGGTAAAAATTCAATCTTAAACACCGCTTTATTGCAGCGTACAAAGACATGTACATTGTCATAAAAATATCTTATGGCAGCATACATACATGTATGTCGGCATAACACGTCATTTATGACAGCGAACATGCTTGTACGTTGTCATAAAACATTTAAAGGCACTGTATCATATCCATGTGCGTTGCTCATATGACAAAATGGTGTGGTGGATACACTTTAAAATTTTGTACCCAAATGACCATTTTCCTACATAAACAATTTTAACATCTCTCACTAGGGGTATAAACGAGTCGAATCAAACCTAATTTTGTAACGACTCGACACGACTTGTTTGATTCAACAAAACTAGTTCGAGCATGAGCCTTAGCTGAGTTTGAGCTAAACACTTTTTTTTATTCAAGGCAAGCCTTGATAAATTTAAGCTCCATTTTAATTTAGAAAAAATTTTAAGCTCCATTCAGCTTGTTTACACTTACTTGGAGTGGTTGAAATTGTTGTTTATATAGAAAATTTGTAATTGCGTGTATAATTTTAATAAATATCACATGACTTCGTGTGATTAAAATAATTTGTTTGGAAATGATCAATTTATATACTTAATCATCTATAATTTGTTCAATTGAAATATAAACCGAAAAGTCACCCATCTGATAAACAACCGTCTCTGGATCTCCGGTCGCCGGCGTTGCTCTCTATGCGCCGACGACCCCCTTTCTTCCCTCCTTTTCTCTTCTCCCTTCCTTCCCCGACCCCTCCCTCTACCTACCTCCCCCTTTTCCTTGCTTCTGCTCCTTCGTTACTCCCCGAACCTCTCATCAACCAATCCAGATCCACTTCTTTGATCTGGTGGTCTTGGGTCTGTTTTGGAGGTGTTCAGGAGCGAAGATAGGTGGGCGCTCGATGGTTGTGGATGTGTCACTCTTCTCAACTCAGGCTTCAACTAAAACTTCCTTCTGAACCTCTCAATCAATCCAAATCTAACTCTATTCCAGATCTGGTGGTTTCGGGTCGTTTTCGATGGAGCTCATGAACATGGCAAGGGAGACGATGGTTCAGCGGTGGCTGAACACTAGTTTGCTAGTTATCCTCAATAAAATCTTCAAATCCCTGAGAGAAAAAAAAAACATAAGTTATGACTATTTACATCATGATATTACTAGTAAGACACTCATAAACTTCACTTGTTTGTAGGATAAACACTAGTTTTTGTGCCTTTTATATGACTACTATATACAATAACTCTTTTTATCAACATAATTTAATAATTATATCTATAGCTGATTAAAACTATGACTATTATATATCTCTTCCGGATGAATTAAATTTAATTCATAACTGTAACATATATACGAGTCAAACAATTTTAACCACTTCAAACACTAAACCTTGCTACAATTATTTGCCCTTGAGCTGACCTTCAACTGTTTCATGTCAACATTCAACACTAGGGTCGAATCCACACTCCAAGATATAAAATAAAAATCTCCATGATTTAAAAATCCAATAATAATCGCAAACCAATTCCATTTCCTTGAAATAGTTGTTCTTACATCAGCACGCCAGAAAGTAATGAATCTCCATGAATAATCTATTGACAAAATGGGCATTGCTCATGAAAAGGAGAGAAAGAGACCAAAAAGAAACGTACTCAGCAATGATGCTAGTGGTCCAAAATTGCATGATTAGTGTGAAATAGAGAACATTATCTGATCAACTTGTTAATTCGAATTGATAGGTTAATATTTTGAAACAATTTATGAACTGATTTCATGATTTTTTTCTAATTCAAACTCTTTATATGCACATAAGATTAAACATGAATCACCTAAAAACTAAATAGATAGATGGAGAGTTTAATGTCCATGTAAACGAAGCTTTACAAGCATTACACATAATCACCAACTTCCAAAGCAAGTAAGCAAGCAAACAAAACTATACATCAGCTAGCTTCAATGAAATCAAGTCTTGGAATGAAGTTGGTACTCAAATAATACAAAGATCTAGCTTCAATGAACATCATTGTCCATGTTCAATCTCTTGGCATCTGCACTCCACACTGCAAAAAGCTTTCTCACCTCTGCAGAAACAACACCATTTCTTCAATAACACTAATTCTCTAACTGAATGTTCCAATACACTTATTAAGAATTGAATGGAAAGCTCAAAAGGGCATGGACCTGTAGATGAAAATGTCGTCTCCTTGGCCAAGATGCTTGTTGCAGTTGAGGCAGGAGCTGAGGAAACTCTCCTTGTTGACTCCACAAGAGCTCTCAATGATGCAATTGTCAAATATATGAGTAGTCCTCGGATTCGGACCGTGGGTGATCACACAGGTGTATTCCTCGGACAGCTCCTTCTCACTCACTGAGATACACCCAGTGAAAAAACAAGGTGATTTTGGTGTCTCCAACCCAGAATTTTCAGACCCAAATGGGGATTTCTGAAAAGTTTCAGTCTTGACGCCAAAATCAGCCGGAGATTTGGGTGATTCAGCAGGAGAAACCAGGAGGGTCGGGATTTGAATCTTGAGCTGTGAGCCAAACAGAACCATACGGCTCTTGGGTTTGGATTGGTCGTCGGGGACAAGGGCAAGAATTCCTATGGAGGCTGAATTGTCCCAGAGTCGCTTGTGCTCGTGTGGTTCTGGGGTTTTGGGTTCGGACCCAAATGGGTTTCTGAATCCGGAAAAGGGCTTGCTGTCGAGAATGGAGGTTGGGCTCATGGAGGCTTCAGTTTCAGAGAGACTGATTTTAGTGAGGCCACTGAAGAAAGAGGAAGTGGGTCTTCTGTATTTGTCTGTGGGAGATGGGAGAGAAGCTTGGTCCGCCATTAAAGCTCCTTTGCAGCTACCAAATCAAAAAACCCAACTCAAAAAATTGAAACTTTGTGCATGAAAATGTTGAATACACAACCAGTTAAAGAGCAGAGAGAGGGAGAGAGATGGTACTCACTTGTAGTGAAATGAAATGTTCTGCAATTTCACCCAGGGACCACCATCATTGATTCTAGTATTTGGGAGATTAAAAAGATTGTTTTTTTTATCCACACACGAGAGTGACCGAAGCGTGAAAACCGCTAAGACCAACAAACCCAGAAAAGGGTCCATGTAAACGCTTCAAGCAATAATCGCTCAGCTCAGAGGGCCTCAGCGGTCAGGATTAAGGACAGTCCAGTTCAGGCCGTGCAGAGAAGAAAGTTTGGATTTTTGTTCCTTTAAAATGCCTTTACAAGTAAAACAAACACACTAGCATAACAGGGACCTCTCCTCTCTTTTATTTATTTATTTCAATCTTAGTTTTAAGTTAAGAAACTCTAAGAAAGTGCAGAGAGTGATGGGTAGGTGATGCAGTGTGCATGGTAATCAGTGGGTGGGCGGGTTTTGGTGATGGAATGGAACTTAATACCTTGCCAGAAATGGCAAGTTACAGCATCACTGCTCGGATTGGGATTTTTCTTCATTCTTGATGATGGTGGAGTTTTGTCTGTTGGGTCTCTCACATCAATGGATGGGAATATATAAAAGCAGAGTCATGGTAGAGGGATGACGAGACTGATCGTCTTCGGTGCAAACTACCAAACTTAGGGGTAGGGCTGCTAAAAAAATCTGGAGCCGAAAAATCGACATGAACCAGACAGAACCAGATTGAGAATACTTGAATGGTTGAACCGGTGAGATGAGGCCTAGTTTCGGTTTCGACTTCTAAAGACTAGTATGCTCTGGTCCGATTTTTATTTTTATGTCTAACCAATAATAGTTTAATAATGAAGATGCAGCATAATTTCTACCGTCGATCAGTGTGTGATCGACGGTCCTCCTTCATCCACGCGTTCTTTTTTATTTCACATGTGTCTTTCCGAGGTTAGCATATCTCTCTCTCTCTCTCTCTCTCTCATATCATCAAGGGATAATGACACTTTGTTACACCTAACTATAGCGAAATGACAGTTTTATACCCTAACTATTTCTCTCTCTTTTTTAGTATCCTGACAATTTTTTTTGTGACAACCTACCTCTAAAATGCCTAATATACCTAAAATACCTCTGATTTAAGAAATCATAATTGAACCAATTATATTTGGTTTATCTCTGGTTCAATTTGGTTTATAGTTAAGATGTAATTACAATTATACCCCCAAATCTAAAATTAAAATTAAGGACATAATAGTCATTTCAAAACAAATGTTGAAATGACTATTTTACCCTCATTCTTCAACCTCTCTTCTCACCCTATCTTTCTTCTTCACCACCACCACAACCACCACCATTCTTCTCTGAGCATGAACTTGTACTGCTCCAGCATGAGCTAAGAGACCGCCTTCGCATCCAGAATCCCTCCGTCCGCTTGGTTCGGGAATCGGACGACCATCGAGAGGAGGGAGGAGTTTGGCTTAAGGCAGGTGGCGTAGAGAGTGACGGTGGCAGAGGGGTTGAAGTTGCCCCCTCCCATCAAATCTTTGATCACGCTGAAGATTGAATGGTAGCGAGGACGGTTGTGATGAAGAGACTGGTTAGGGATCGGCTGGCAACGCCGAGGGCGGCGACGATTATGGTAGTGAAGACACCCAAAGACGAGGCGCTGAACACCAACATTAAGGTTAGGACTGAATCGCTCATGACCGCTCTGATTGTACCCACGACGAAAAACCATCACCCTCCAACCTCTTCCATCCTCCTCCGTCGTCGATTCCACCGCCATCGAAAGCCCCGCACCATTCCAGATCTGGATTCAAGTAAACAGACCCAACTGGCCAGAACCTGTCCACCCACCCTTAGTCGTGCCTCTTCGAATCGACCACCATACCCGAATCACACTACCTGCAACTCCGGCCACCGAAAAAATCGAAACTCCAAACCCAAGCTTCCCTATTCGACGGTAAACTTTAACTCTTGGTGTGTTACCCTTGAGTAACACCAAACATCGACAACTATTTAAAAATTTAATTTCAATATCAATGAAAATAGCCGGATTAAGTTAATTGAGATAACAAATACTTAAATAAATTTAAAAATTAAGTTTTATTGAAGGAGTACAGGTCTGGATGTAATTTTTCACAAAGTATAACAAGGGGAAAACACACATTGATGTATCCAAAAAATACTTTTTCTATCATTGATAAAGCCAAATTTAAGCATGTCTTTTATCTGTATTTTTTCCTAAATCACAACTAAATATAAGAGAAATGACAATTTAAGCCTACAGAAATGTCAAATTAATCCTGAAGTAATAAACTTAGAAACTTATTCTTTTGGTGTATCAATGGATAAAATTTAAATTTAAAAGTTTAGAAGGTGTTAGGTTGAATGACCATCAATTCGGTTTGGACTCCAGTCCGCGTGAGTGCTGTGAAACGAAGCAACAAGAGTGTGAACGACTCGTGGGAGAGAGAGCACGAGAGACTCGTGCCGCTCCGATTCCATGTGGTTTTGTGCGCAGTGTACCCATCCACGAATGGTTCTGGGTTTTGTTCACAGATCACGATCCCAACTGGGTCTCTCTTCTTCTTCATCATTTCGCTCCATCTCTTGATTCGCTTCTGTTTCTCTCTCAAGGTCTCGCATCTTCTATTTCATCGAAGGTCAGGTTTAGGCCCTTTCCTGTTGATTACTCGCCGTGCCTGATTCTACATTGCATGTTTTGTTATTTCACTGTAAATGTGGTGCCTTTTGTTGTGTGGTCACTTTGATCTGGTAAATGATCTGTGTTTTCATGTTTCATATGATGATGATTTTCCCCGTGTGCCCTAATACAATATCTTGGTTTTTGATGATTCTGATATTGGGTTTTTTATTTTTTATTTATTTATAATTTTGGGTATGATGCAAATGTGGGTTTGGTACACTTTTGTGGATTCGATTTTATGGTAGGTCATTTATTTTCAGTAGCTTTGTGGTTTCGATTTAATGTGTGTGTTTTTTTCCGTACTATTGGTTGGTGATTGATAATTGCTACTGAACTTCTTGTTCATTAGATTCTATTCAACATGGGTACTGTTGGAGAAAATTCGAATGTTGAAGAATATTCTGTGATTGAAGACAAAGGGCAGCTTGAGTTTGTGGATTATCAAGATGATAGGTCAGTCTGTAGTTACTCTCCCGATGAAGAGGGCCCGATTCTTATCTCTGTCCCATTTCCTTTTGTGAATGGGGAGCCATGGTCGGTATTCATAGGAGAAACGGTTGCAGATGCAATCACTATTAAAAACACCACTAGAGAACCTGTGGACCTCTGGAACGTTTCAATTTACGACTCAATTCCTGAGAAAACCTTTACGCTTTCTCTGATGGAACCTCCCTCAGCAAATGCCGATGAAAGAACTATCAAAGACTTTGTTGATTTTGAGTCCTTGGAAGACAGAGTGCTTCAGCCTCTTGAAGTTTTGACTGTGTGGCTATCTTGCAAGCCCAAGGAAATAGGTTTGCACACATCAGCTGTGCATATTGATACGGGAGATGACAGGGTTGAACGGGTTGTTTTTCTATTGGCTGATGATACGATATCTCACTCTCTGGCTTCTAAAAAGCCATACTCAAGAAATACAAGAAAGAAGCAAGTTAATGTCCAGTCATATGTTAGGGGAACACGACCTGCGGGAAAGATTACGAACCGAAGCTTCAAAAAACGACTTTTAGAGTATAAAATTCCCAAGGATATTAGAGAGTTGGTTGAGAGCAAGCAGATTCCTGGTGTCCTCAATGAGGAGTTGTGGAAAGGGAATTATACCACTTACTTCAAAATGTTATTGATCATGGAAGAAATACAATTGGAGGTAATTCCAGATGTAAAGATATAATGGGGTAAGACTGTTATCCTTATTCTGTTATAATATTGGTTAATTGCTTTGTACTTTAGGAAGATATGAGGAGTCATGACATGGAGAATGTAAGCATGAAGAGGAAGGGCAATCAGTTCTTGGCTCTTGAGGTCCCTGGACTGGCCGAGAAAAGGCCTTCACTTGTGCAGGGCGACTATATTCTTGCCAAGCATCCATTGAGAGGTGATAGCAACTCCTCTCATGGTTATCAGGTATAGCTACCAAATTATTTATCTTACTTACAATGTCTCAGTTCTTTGCTGTATTTTTTAAATTCTAACAGAATACTTGGTTGGTTAGCTATTTAGCGGTTGATGTCTTCAGACCAAACTCACTGTGATATAATGTTACCTGTCAACTATTTATCTGATAAAATTTTGATTTTGTTATACAAGTAGGTCGGAAGTTTGTTCAAATGGTCTGAACACTACTCTTAATTGCCATTTTTATAGCTTGGGAGGGGTCATCTAATAACTTCTACTCTATCCCAAAGAGATCTTTATATTATAAAATTGGTATCTTGCCTCTATTGCCGTGCTTATGTGTATTCTTACCAGTGTTGTAAATGGCGCCCGTCATGACCGCCATGGCCCCGAAAACCACACGGCCGTGGCGTTTTGGCCGCATTGAGCCGGTTTTATACCCTTTTTAGCTGATTTTAGACCAATTTGGACCGGTTCTTTCCAAACTATTTATTTTTTTTATAAAAAAGTTGAAGATATTATAACTTGTAGCATACTATGTATTTTCATTACATATGTGAATTAATTTATATTAAAAATACAAAAATGGAAATCCGCCATGGCCCCGAAGGCCCTTGTCCGCCATCATAGCGTCGTGCGTCATCTACAACCTTGATTCTTACAATTTTTTTGTGCTTCATTTAGTGTAGACAGTATGCTGACATTCATTCTTGGGCTTGTATTAAAAATATGTTTCTTGATATCTGGTTGACAATCTCTCGAATTTAGTTGTATATTCGATGAATAAACTGATTGCAAGAGGCAACTATTTATAGGACACTGGGGTTACATCATGGTTACATTAGGGTTCTGCCTAATCAGGCTTATGTACCGGGCCTATATATTAATGGGCTACATACATAGGGATTAACACTCATCATCTTCTATATAGTACATACTTCAATGTTATAAATATTAGGCTCACATAATTTGACACTTTTTAACCTTGTTTTTTCGTATCAAACTTTTGAAATGGTTCTGTTCAGGGTTACATCTACCGTGTCGAGGCTGATGAAGTGTATTTGAAGTTTGATAATGAATTTCACTTGTGCCACCGAGATGGAAATCTATATGATGTGAAGTTCACATATAATCGGAATAACATGAGAAGGTTATATCAGGCAATCGAAGCTGCAGAACGTCTGGAAGCAAATTTTCTCTTTCCATCCGATTCTGTAAGAAGAATGATTAAAACAGTTCCACTGAGTCCTATATCTGGTACCCTTAATGAAGAGCAAATATGTTCCGTTCAAATGATACTTGGATGCAAAGGAGCCCCACCTTATGTTATTCATGGACCTCCTGGGACTGGGAAAACCATGACCCTAGTTGAAGCGATCCTCCAGCTTTACAAGCATCGTGGTAATTCCCGAATTCTTGTTTGTGCACCTTCAAATACTGCTGCAGACAACATACTTGAGAAGCTCCTTAAAGAAAATTCTGTTAAGCTAAAGGAGAATTCAATATTCAGGCTTAATGCTGCAAGTCGTCCATATGAAGATATGAAGCCTGACCTTATTCAGTATTGCTTTTTTGATGAGCTTATATTTAAGTGTCCTCCACTCAGTGCTCTCATGTGCTATAAGGTTATAATATCAACATATATGAGTGCATCTCTACTTTATGCAGAAGGTATTGAACAAGGTTACTTCACTCATATATTCTTGGATGAGGCTGGCCAATCTTCAGAACCAGAAACTATGGTTCCTATAGCAAACCTCTGTCGAAGGGAGACTGTTGTTGTTCTTGCTGGAGATCCATTGCAGTTAGGCCCAGTAGTGTACTCAAAAGATGCTGAGAACTTTGGATATGGAAAATCATATTTAGAAAGGCTTTTTGAAAGTAAATCTTACTTTGACGAGAATGAAAATTATGTAAAAAAGTTGGTTAGAAACTATCGGTCGCACCCAGAAATTCTACATCTTCCTTCAACCTTGTTCTATGGTGGGGAGTTGATTGCATGCAGAGAAGATAATTCTATCAATTCTTTGGCTGAGTTCATTCCTAACAAGGACTTTCCTATTCTTTTCATTGGAGTCCAGGGTTGTGATGAGCGGGAAGGAAATAATCCATCATGGTTTAATCGAATTGAGGTAAGCAAGGTAGTCGAGATCATTAAGAAACTGATGACAAGCAACATGGACTTAACTGAGGAAGATATAGGGGTGATAACACCTTATAGGCAACAAGTACTGAAATTGAAGAAAACACTGGAGAATTGTGATATGCCTGATATCAAGGTTGGTAGTGTTGAACAATTTCAAGGACAAGAAAGGAAGGTTATAATCATCTCGACTGTTAGATCTACAGTTAAGCACAACAAGTTTGACAGGTCCCACTGTTTAGGATTCTTGAGCAATCCAAGACGGTTTAATGTTGCAATTACCCGAGCTATAGCCTTGCTTATTATTATTGGGAATCCACACATTATCTGCCAGGTATTTCTTTTACTACTCTTAATTTATGTGAGCTATAAATATGAATACACAGGTTCATGTCTTAGAACAAAGATTAGAGTGAAACTCTCTATACGGGTTACGAAGCTAAGTTATATACCAACTTTATGGTAGACAACATCAAATACATTACCCTAGATCAACCAAATTATTGTAATCTTTGTGAGTGGCTGCCTTGTTGCAGTAGTACTAAATGGCTGATATTACCCAATATTTATTTCATTGGATGCTATTTATTATGAAACAAATTTTATCATTAAACCGTGCAATGGTTCTCCTTGAACATTTCTAGCATTCTACCATCAGTTTTGAAATAATTGTTAAAACCTTCACATGTAAGCCTGAAGTTTCTCAAAATGTGTGAAGTTATTTTATATGTCGATATTATGCCTTATAGTCACATTGCTATGTTGGTATAAGTTTCAGTTCACTCATGTATGTTCATGGTGATTTGCCTTTGGCAGGATACATATTGGAATAAGCTATTATGGCATTGCTTGGACAACAGTTCTTATCAGGGCTGTGCTCCTCCACTACGAGAAGACAGTGACCTGAATAATGAAGAAAACCCTCAGTGGTCAGAGGACGTTCAGTCGTGGAAAGCTGATGAGTCTGGCCAAGATTCCTGGAATCAGAACTCATGGAATGAAGAGCTTTATAAGCCGAATTCATGGGATGAAGAGCCTTATAAGCAGAATTCATGGAATGAAGAGCCTTCTAATCAGAATTCGTGGAATGAAGAGCCCTGTAATCAGAATTCGTGGGATGAAGAACCTTCTAACCAGAAGCCGTGGAATGAAGAGCCTTGTAACCAGAAATCGTGGAATGAAGAGTCATGTGGTGAAGAGCCACGCTATCTAGGGCCTGACAAAATAAATGTGAAGATGCAGTAAGTTTACGATGAGCTCTTTACTTCAACAACTTGATACTATCTTAGAAAAATTCACTATTTATCTGAGAAAAAAAGGTGAAAATGTAGGAAATAGAGCAACGCCACTTTTTCTTGGAACGCCTAGACATACTACAGTACAGCAGATCACTGTCAAGCATGTTGAACATGAGCTTTAAATATTTTGCTTTGTAATTTGACTGTGTAGTGCAGTCTCTGAACATGGCTAATGTTAGGCATATTATTTTGCCATCGTTTTCTTGGCTGTGCATACAATTCCATTTTAACATAGGCTATGCATGTCAAAGATGAGTTGAGTTTTGATACTGGTTTGCATAACCATCTATCTGGAAGCTCAAACTGGTAGACAAAAGTTTTAAAGATGTTCATCAAATAGCTCAAACAGATAGACGAAAGTTTTAAACATGTTCATCAAATAGTAGTCTGCTGCTACCACTACCCAATAATGATAATAATTTGTTTTGAAGCTGGAACAAGCCAAAAACAATCACAACCCAAAAGAATCTTTGCTCTCAGCAGAGCACACACATAATGAAAAACACCATAAGCATTCCTTCCTCTTCAAGTCAACAGTGCTTGAGAGCTGCAACAAATGCCAAGCCAACAAGCAAGAGAGAAGATGAAATCCGGAGAGAGGGGTTTGCCTCTGACGATGGAGTCACACTCGGGCGGGTTTCCGTGGTAGCTGCCGGCGAATCAGCAGTCACGGTTGGAGATGTGGGACCCACATCGCTTGCAGGTGAAGTCGCTGCAGGGATGGCAGATGCTGATGATCATTATAATCCACAAATGTCATTAGTACATTGACCAATCCATATATGTTGCTTGGCTTAATTTACATTAATTACCTGTTGGACTAAGAGACGGAGATGAAGTCGGGGACAGTGAGCTAGGACCAGGAGCCGCCATAGGTGCACCAGTGGCTGCAAGTGAATATGTTACATGTTATAATTTTTTTTATCAGCGATTAAAACGATTATATTATAAAAAAAGATTATTTCCCAAATGGGCAAAGAAAATTAAAAGAGGGTTCTGGATACTTACATTTGCATTGGAGGGGGACGCCGGGGGTGTTGCAGGCGCGGGGGAGAGAGATGGCGAGGGAGAGGTTGATGGGGACCTGGAAGGGGACGTTGCCTGTGACAAGGAGGCAGGCACAGTCCATGCTGCCTCCGGTAAGGGACCTGAGCGCATTGCAGCAGTCAGCGGTCGGGGCAGTCCCGTTGGCGCTGCTGTTGGTGATGAAGTTTATGCAAGGCGTGAAGCTGCTAACCATTGAAGCAGTGCACGGGCTGCTTATCTGCCCGTACGTGCCCGCCACGAGCAGAGCCGTCACCACAAGGAGTAATGGGACTTGCCGTGTACACGATGCCAAAACCTCCATTATTTTAGTTGTTGGTGAAAGGCTGTGATTTGTGAAAGTGAGAGAAGCTACTTATTGTTGGGAAATGGTAGTCTATTTATAGATGGATTTGGGTTTTGGAGATGGGTTTTAGATGGAAATGTTCAAGTGAGCAAGAGGTGGTTTGGGAGTTGATTAGCTACCTTAACTAACTCTATTGGAACAGAGGAATTTGGACTTTCAAGGGTTGATTATAGGCTTACATCTGCTGGGGTCAAATTTGATTTCTTCTATAATCTCCTACTTGTTTGGTTCAGTGTTTCTCCCTGCAAAGGGCATGACAGTAAAATTAACGGAATTCGACAAGGATTTGATTCTTTTTTGTTTGAATGATGTTTAGGTCAAACTGTATGAGTTTTAGAGTCAGGTTGGAGCGACTACATTTATATATTGAAATTTAGCTCATACAATGAAGACACGTAAAGTGGAGTACTGAGAATATAAACCTGCTCGTATAAAGAATTTGAAGAGAATATACTACGTATAAAAAATATGATCACGACCAACTAACAAAGTTATGCATTTTAGTTATAGAGTTTGACATGATATATTTAACAGAATCAAGTAAAATTTATGTATGTAGAAATTAAAGTGTTTTTTAAATTCATAAAGGATGTTGGCGAATATGATTCCAACTCGACCAACTAAAAAATTGGTAACTATATTTTTCAATAGCTTAAAACGTTGATAAGACATGAATATGGAGTGTAAGATAAGGCAAGGGGAAACGACTCCATTGTCGTCCAGCAGTTAGGATATCTGGCTTTCACCAAGGAGACCCGGGTTCGATTCTCAGCAATGAAAACTTTCTGATGATAAAAAAAATTATGATCCATCTAGAGCTGAAACCGAGTCGAGCTTTTAACGAACTGGTTGAGCTCGAACCTGACTTTGTGATGCTCGATAGGCCCGCGAGCCATTTCGATTAATTTTTATTATATATATTTATTTATATATTATTTCTTTAAATAAATATTTAGAATGAAATTAAACGAGTCAAATCAAGTCAAGACGATCTCGAAATAGCTCGTTTAATAGTTAATGGATTATATATATTTTATTTAATTTTTAATGAATAATGGTACTAAAAATTAAGGACTCGAGCTCGAGCCAGGCTTAGTTGTATAAACTCGGTCGAGCCCCAACCGAACTCGAGTCGAATACTTTTTCACAAGTCAAGCCCTACCAAACTAAAGCTCGATTAAATCCCTAGATCCATCCCACATCTAGTTTTTGCTTTCATTTGTTAGTTTGATCTATGAATTACACTTCCATACAATCCCACCACAAAATTATTCTATATGATCTGGAACAAGAAAAGAACACGTAATAGGAGTTTTTATATATTAAAAGGTAGACCTAAAATGCATTTCTAGTTCACCAAATTCCAATGTTTGGTACTAAAAAGGTCTTTGCCAGCATCATCAGGCATGTCACCTACTAACCACTACTCATTACACTCTAATGTACAAACACAAATGCGATTTTAAGACCCATAACAAAAAAACCCCTTAACACAAATTTGGTCACCCACTCAACCAACCCTCATTTTGGTCACATATATTAATCTTTAAACTCATGAACAAGCCTCAAGACTCATTGAACACCTTCTCCTTCACCATCAATCACTCCAATGGCACCCAAGAACTACATTGGTCTTGGCTTGGCCCTGTTGACCATCACCATGCTTTGTTCAAGAACTGCTGCTCAGTCCTCAGCCTGCACAAACGTCCTCATCACTCTGTCCCCTTGTCTCAATTACATCTCCGGGAACACCTCGACCCCGTCCTCGGGCTGCTGCTCAAAGCTGGCCAGCGTGGTCTCCTCACAGCCTCAGTGCTTGTGCGAGGCCCTCTCCGCGGATAGCTCCTCTCTTGGCTTGAACATTAACAGAACTCTGGCCATGGCATTGCCTAGTGCCTGCAATGTTCAGACTCCACCCCTAAGCACTTGCACCGGTAATTAATTAGTTTATCAACACTCCTATACAAATAAGCAACAACCTTTTGTAACTTTAATTAACATCTTTCCTTCCATGTGAAGCTGCTTCTCCGGTTAATTCTCCATCAGGAACACCAGATTCTGCCAATTCAGCTCCTACAGGTATCAAATGAACATCATATGAAAGTTTATTATAAACCTGTGTTGGAAAAGTATAAGAATATATAATGGTAAAATTGTGCTTTACTAGTGGGACTGATCTATTAGTTGTGAAGTCTGACCTCGTATATATAGTTTAAGCAATATCTAAAAACTTAACGTGATGTGTTGATTTGGATATTCCTACACATGACTATTGCTCTGTGCACAAGTATCCAAATCCACTTATGCTATAACCCACGGTAGTTTGCTGAGGAAAAATAAAATAAAATTAACCCACATGTAAAAGTCCAATCCTCCTTAAAAGTTTAGTCCTACAAAGGATGTATGTAATATTAATTACATCATGTGTATCATAACTTGGTTATAATACTGTACGTGTAGGACGTGGATCGACCACTACACCATCAACACAATCAGATGGGTCGTCATCAGATGCAAGTTCCACCAAGATTTCAATTTCTGTGCTCTTTGTTCTTCTTGTTGCCACATCATATGTTGCAAGCTTCACAATGCATTGATTCTGCTGTTTGGCCCACCACTATAGACACTCTCTGCAATTGTTATCGTACTTTACATTTACATTTGCTTGAGTTTTGAGTTCTCATTTGTGTTAGTGTATCACATATTCTTTTGGGTTGATATTGTTTTGTACTTACTGAAGAGACCTTGGCTTTTCCTTTGTTAGTAAAGAGATTATAGCTGACACTTAAACATCACCCAAACACATCCAATTTGCCAATATTGAAATGGCAATCTACTAGATGGCTATAGGCATAAGCCACATTCGCACAACCCCATTGGAAGTTCGATGGAATCATACATTTAGACTGTCTTTAAAATTATAGTCAGACACCAGTTGAACTCTTGGCGTAGTGGTCCGAGTGCTCGCTCTCTCACCTATAAGACTGGTATCTTGGGTGGGGAAGAGTTAATAGGAGTATATACTATCACCTAAATTGACAATCTAGGCACAAGTTTGTTGAAATATGGACCATATCTAACTCACATTCGACCTCTCCTCATTTTTTATTTGCACTCAACTTTGACCTCTCCTCCAAACAAATAAAAAAACGCCACCAAAATGTACTCTTACCATGTTGAATTGAAATCAAGAAATAAGAAGAGATAATATTAGTAGAAAAAGAGCAGAAAAAGTAGTGTTATATTTATTTATTGGTACATGCATATACGTAGGTGCATGCATGCCTTTTTATTATGATTACTTGACTACAAGTACAACACAAAGACCACATGATCTGTTACCAAACCAAAGCGCCGATGGAGCTTATTAGTGGATACTGCCTATCCCGTATTGGGCTACCACCAGCCCGCAAATATTCATGCATATTTTTGGGCGCTGATTCATCGAGCACTTAGACCAGCAGTACTGCTCAGCATCATCTGAATTTGATACTCCCGAGTTCTCTCCGACCACCGCCATTGGCTGTCCATACTTGCTCTCGCACTTCTGCTCGCACCGTGTTTGCTCGTACGCCATTCCCTTCACCTGACACTTCCGCTTGCACATCTCCAGCTTGTACTGCTTCACCATCGGCTCCACTTGGTTTAGCCTCGTGTCTTCTTGCCCCAATTTCTGTTCGCACCCATCCATGCACTCCTGTGTGCTGCCCAGACCCAGCTGGGGAACCGCTGCGATGCACCAGCTCTTGCACTCCTCCACACTTCGCTGAAAATCAAACATATATTTGATCACTACTGTTGAGAATATAAAAGTCCCACATGAAAACAATATGAAATATCAAGGGTGTATATAAAGGATTGGAATAAACACAACTAACAAGGTTGATCTATTTTAGTCCTTGTTAGTTGTGGAGTCCAGCCCAGTTTTACACGAGTCGTAATATATAGTAAAATGGACCGACCACGGCCTTGTTAGGCTCCTGCTGGGTCTTGGTGTAGTAGTCGTGAGCGCAATCGGCCTCGCAGGAGCGCACTCTCTCGGGGCTCCACTGGAGGATATTGCAGCGGTGCAAGCACTGGTCGAGCTCTTGTACAAGTTGGTCCTTGCTATAGGCAAGAGAGAGCGAGGCCGAGGCCAGGAACAGAGTGATGAGTAACAGAGCTCCCTTGTTCATCGCCATTGTGGTTAATTAGTTCTGTATTTGATGATGGAATGTGAGGCTCATTTATAGGAGCTCGTTGGTGCACATTTGTCGTGCGAGGTCACATGCACGGTGACGGGTGGTCTCGGAACACAACTTCACATGCCTCTGTTTGGTTATGAACGCAACGACAAGGCGAGACTGTTGTGCTCGTACGTGTGTTGGTTCCATGTACCGTGTGGATACATTCGACTCTGTTTTTATGTGTGTTAAATATTTGGAATTGATTTTGTGTATTAATTGATCGTTTCCACTTATATTGTCTAGAAAGACATGATAAAAAAAGATATTATTTTGAATAATTATTCAACCGAATGTTTTTAGAAAAAACAGATTATGTTAGAATTTGATTGTTTTGTTTTATACGGCACAACATAAGTGAAGGTGTGATTGTCCCATGTCGATGAAGAGCTGAAGTGGCTTGTTAACA
>JAYMTP010000780.1:0-29242 GCA_036897365.1 Geranium brycei
ATATGGTTAAGCACATGGGAAACAACAACAAAATTAATATTTACTTTTTTTTTCAATGGCTCTTTATATATATATATATAGAGGTTAGACACAATTAGGGTTGTGTAAAAATACCTGCGGCTCGAAGAAGCTCATGTGGATCTTCTCAATGTTTGTTTTCAAAATTTTATTATTTGGGGCTTTTTGGATTTTGCGATCGGTTTGTTCATAATAATTATCTCTGGTTTTAGTTTTGTTCGCTTCAAGATGAGTTGTAGATTAGTGGGTTTGTCTCATTTTGTGATTTAACAATGATTTTTTGTGCTTAATTTTATTTCATGCCCTAATTAGAAATATAGATTTGATGTTGACTTGTGTTGGTTGTATCAATACAGCCATAATGATCTTAGACTGGAGTAGTCAACAATAGGCACATTTTTTTTCTTCTTTACAAACCCTATGTTAGCGTTGTTCAGTATTGGGTCCTCCATTGACTTCATTTGCCCCTTTTCCATCACTTCACTTTCATTTTTAATCCAATTTTCCGGATATATTAATTTAATAGGTTGTATGGCGGTTGCCCCGAATCAAATCACTGACTTGAGTGTAGTTGATATGTGTGGTTTACAGCTAATACTCGGTAATTTCAACTTTTCAATTAGGTGTTCAATTTTTGGGAGCAAGGAGTTCTTAGTTATATATGGAGAGAGATGGACACATCTTATAAATTTGAAACACATCCGAGGACATTTAAGTTTTTTTAACTTCAAATTTTAATAGAAATTGACGGAATCTAATAAAATTGGTTAAAGTGAAAAAAATGTCAATTAAAAGAAAGACGGTGGGAAGAAAAATTCCAGAAGTAATTAAGTGAAAAACTGATAATTCTAAGAATAGTATTGTGAAGTTCCTGTAAAGTTTTTAAAAAATTATACATCTTAAAGGTAACAACAGTATTTTAAACAACAATACATGTAGGCATGAGTTCAAAAGTTATGTGATGTTGCAACCTTACAAGAACAAATCAAGGAATTGGTGTGGAAAAAGTCCACTGGTTTAAGTTGTTCCATTTTAATTTGAGATCTGACAAAAAGTTCGGTCTTTAAAATAATCAATATAGCAACTTTGTGATTTCTCCCAATTATCATATCAGAAAACCAAGTTAAGTTGTAGATTCCATTTATTCACAATAATTTTAAATGCCCAGAATATGGGTCTTAACATCAAACAAGCTATTTAGACTAAAGAAAATGGATGATTTTGTAGCACTTGTCATCTGACCCGAAAACTGTTCATTAATTCTCAAAATTTCTCGAACCTTATTAGCTCTCACCTAAAGACTTAGCGTACACAATATATACACTATTTTTACGAACAATAACTTACAATCCGTTGACACATAAGCTCACAAATATCACTAACAACTAAATACATTCATTCCCCGAATAACACACCGAGACTCGAACTCTAGTCTCGAGACCATGAAGCGAGTAAACCCTAAAGAATTGGGCCAAACTCGGTTGGTATTTACCTGAGTTGTTAATTGTTTATTATTAGTTTTGTTGTTATTACTAATTTGTTTATGAGTTGTAATCACTAACTAATTTGTTTAGTTGGTTTAGTGTGTTTTTTAGTTTCGAATGTTGGTGTGTCCGACGTGGTTGCTTGAGGTGTCCAAAAAAGTAGGGTCTGTTAAGGCTGTCTTTTACTGTTTACTTGTAAACTGTACACAATTGATGTTCGATGTTCGAGTGCTGAGTTTTTTCCGTCTCGTGATTTCATGAATGATCATTCAGTTTGCTTTTAAAAACTCATTTGAGAGATCATGATTTACATGAACAGTTAATATTAATTATTTTATTTTGTAATTTCTTTTATTATTATCAGCAAAGAGATTTTCTAAATTCTAGCAAATTAAAACAAACAAATTAGTTCTATAGAATGGGTTACGTGTTGTTTTGTATCATAATCAAAATTTGCCGTCTCTCTTTATATTAATGAGAAGCAACTTTGTTTTTATAATTTTTTTTATCCAGTGTGAGAGTTTGGTGGATAATACATTATACAATTTCAATATGTTTTCAAAGACTGAAGTTTGCTTGATTAATTGGTTATTTAAGCACTTAATCTTAGAGTCAAAGGTCCTGGATTCGAGTCACGCTTTTCAATTTATGTTGGACATTTTTCTCTCGATAGGAGTCAAGTGGTAATATTGAGCTCTCTTCTACATAAATGTGTGTCTTGAACTCGTTATTGATACAGTAATCATAAGAACATTTAAGAATCACAAGTTTGATGCTGACTTACTTTATCATAGCATAGTCGAGTCCAAACCTTAATACAATTTGCCCATAAAAAAATATGTTTTTAAAGAAAGAGTCACACAAAAGGCAATAAGTAAACCTCTATCTACACCATCATTTAAGAAGTAATCATTAATTAGTAATACACTTTTAATATGAGGATTGAAATTAACGGATTTCATATTTAATAATATATGAAATTTTTGCCGCTTTACTTGTTGTATACGACTTGTGTGTTCACTCTATTCTGGGTGAATAAATCATATAATCGATTTGAGATACAAATGTGAAGTTCCACAATAAGTATAAGGATCTCATCCATAATTTAATGGCCATAGAGAGTGAGGTGAGAAACAATGACGTACGTGTCAATAAATATTTGGTACCCATTTAAGTAGCATTGCCGAATTTTTGTTGAATAAGTAATATTAAATAAATTGACATTTACCACACAAGTTGGCCCAATAGTTAAAAACTTTAAAATTTATTCGTGAAAGCTTGGTTAATGTATTATGGAGTAGAATTGTGGTCCAACCAATCTAAATGAAGTTAAGTTTGCACATTGTTGTGGAGAGGTCCTTAAATATGACTCTCTTTTAATCTTAATATAAAGTCACTTTAATGGAACATATTTTATTCTCACTTTATTTGTTAGTGGTTGATTTAATTTAATTTATATTGTTTGTTTTATTGTTGATTATAATTGTTTCATTAGTTAAATTATATTTTTGTTTTGTTAATTATAATTGATTTTTATTATTAATCATTGAAATTTTGTGAATTTTCTAAATAAATTTATGTTGAGATTGAACCCAAGGTTGAGTCGTTTGATGAACGAGTCAAACTCGAGCTCAACATAGTAGGGTTTGTAAATTCGCGAAGCAATTCGCTTATATATCTACCACGTAGAACTGTCAGATCTGAGACGCGCGTTATCTCAGAATGCGACACGTGGCAGGGTTCAACATGTTATACAACATTGCACTACATGTTCTACATGACTTCAATTTTACACATGTCCAACATGTTATACAACATTGCATTGTGTGAAATTTTACGTTCATTGAATAAAATTATGAATGTATCATTGGATGTGGGAGAGCAAAATAAAGTGATGAGGGAAGAAAGGAGGCGCTGCAAAGATGGATATCTGATGACCTTTAGGTTAGAATATTTTAGACGGAGTAAATTAACTAAATTGAGCCGGTTTGGTGACCGACTAGGTCGGTTTGAGTTGCTTCTATTTAACGGTTCGGGCCAAAATTGAAAGTCGTACTTGAGAGCTTAAGATATAATCAGTACACACCACTTCACGTGAACCGCTCCCAAATACCTATCTATAGGGTGAGCATAAACACTCGTCAATCCGGCCCAACCCATTGATCTAATCTAATTCACCCACTATCATACCTAATTGGGTCGGGTGGCGAGTTGAACATTTAGAACCCGGTCCAACACATCACTACTAAATAAATTGTGATTATCATCTCCACTTTTCTCTAAATTTTGTCATTCTATAGTTTAATCCACAATGATGCAATTAATTATACTAAATATATATACAAAAACTACTCTGCAAATATTTGGTGGTTTTCATCTCTATTCAATCAATGGTTTGGTGTAATTCATTCTAAGGCTTAGTGGAGAAAATTTTGCATGTAAATGAAGAAACATTTCTTTTTTTATTTGTTTTCAAGTTTATTAAGAAATTATTGTTTTGGGCTGGCCCATCACCAAGGCAGGGCGGGTTTGGTAAAATCTCCAACCCAACCCACAATCCGTTGGACCAGTCTCATATGGGCCAGAGAGCGAAGCCTCATTTTCAGAACCCTCCAGTTCAGGGTTGGGCCTCAAAATTTTAGCCAGGCCCAATCCGGCCCATGCTTGTTTTGGCGCCAAATCACATTCTATTTCCCTCTCTCTCTGTGTTCCCCTCTCACTGTTACGCGAAAAAAATTGGTGGGTTAGGTTGGTTCAATTTCAATGGCTTCTGGTTCAGGAGGCTCGCCGTCGCAAATTGACGATAACGAGACTCCGATCTCAAGAAACGATGTGGAACTGTTGAAGATTGCTTGGCGTAACGAGAAAGCCGCTCCCGAGATCCTCCAATTTGACGCCGATTTGGTCCAGAGAGCCATGGGACAAATTCGCTTGATGGTATGCGCAAAACCCTGCATTTTCTCGAGTTTTTGTGTTAATTTTCGATTTGGGTTTTACAAGAGATTCTTCATGAACTAAATTTTGTTGGAGATTCACTGTAAGGACTTGTTCTCAGTTTTGGATTCTAGGGTTTTCATTTTCAGCTGAGAGAAGTGAAATTGATTGTATATTGTTGTTTTATGGCATGTTTATAGACAATTTATCAGTTTTGGATTAATTAGAATGAAAGTTAGGTTACAGGAAAAGGGGAAAATTTACTCTCTGGAATTGATGTTGGCCAAATGATCTCATTTGAACTGATTCTGAACTTTATATATGATCCTCGCGGTTTATCTTTTGCTTATAGGACCATAAATGTTGCTAATTATCATCCTTGCGAGTACTAAAATGTTTTGGGGCTTCATGATTAACAATTCTAGTTTGCTGGGAACCTTTAGAACTGTCTTTCTTGAACCATGTCCTATTTGGAATATGACACATCAAACATGTTATGAATAGAAACATCTTATATCTTGGTGAGTAGTTTCTCCCTTGCCAATTCTTTCTTAATTGTTCCTTTGTTTTATCTCTTTCAAGTTGACATCCATTCAGTGTTGTTAACAGGAAGAGAACATAGAGATAGATACGAAAGGCGGTGTTGATCCCCTTGTTCTATCTATGTACCAGATGGACTTGGATAGAACCCAGTTCCTGTTGAGATCGTATCTTCGGATTCGTCTTCAAAAGGTTTAACATTCACTTCTTTTGCGTGGATTTTTTTTCTTATTCATTTGGCCGTTATTGTATGTTTTATTGCTTTGCAAGGCTATCACAGCATGTAATGACAAGTATGAAGTCATCATAAGCAACTTCAGTGCAATAGAATGCTGGGCGTGTTTTTGGAAATACGAGACTTGATTAAACACTACCAGACCCTTATTCTGTTATTCCTTTTCTTCTAATACATGTGTGCATTGGTATGTTCACGTGTTGTGCTTTATTTTTAGTTAAAGTCTAATTTGAATTTGTGTTGTAGATTGAGAAGTACATGTTCCACATCTTAAAAACTGAACTTCGGAATCGGCTTTCAGAGAAAGAGGAAATGTTTGCCAAAAGGTGTGGGCTGTAAATTGTAATTCACTTTTTTACTTGTTGCGCTACTATGAAAAAGGTGTTGTGAGGCTGTCCATTATTTCTAAAATTTAATTTTTATGGTCACAGGTGCATAAATGATATGAAAAACCATCTCGACGAAAGTGTTCTGTCAAAATTGCCTGAAAATTATAGTTCCATACTTAAACAGTCCATAACAAGCGAAGAGGATGACATGGGTGGGTATTTAACCATCTTTTCAAGCACTCTAATTTCCTATTTATTCGGTTTCCTTTTAACACTGGTCCATATTTTGCTATATGTTGGGATTTGGGGAAATATATTGGTTGCTCACCTCTTGTGCCGGAGCCTTGTTCATTCGGAGTCATATGTCATCGAGTTGCTACATTTCATTGTTTTGTAGTTTTGGCATTTATTTTATACTTGTGAACAACTTCAAGCATTGATATTTGTGATCATATATGCAGTCCCTGAACCGCCAGTGGACACGTTTGTCGTCTGCAGGAGCAAGGGTTTTGTGGGACCAATCCGCCTAGAAGACAGGTAACTCAACCTGTTAATCTTGCATGCTTTGTCTTGCACTCAAAAGGAAAATAAATGCTATGAATTGATGTGCTAAGTACTAACTAACCTATCTACCAGCTACGAACCCTTGTTCATGGAGGAAGGCGATCTATGCTTCATACGGTATGAGCAAATAAAGCCATTTCTGGTGAAAGGGGAAGTCGATTTAGTTTGAGTATTCCAGCAAATTGTGACTAAGCAGTGGGATGTGCGAAGAGAAGTCGTCGTTGGCTCTGGGCTTATGATTCAGAAGACATCTTCAAGGTACCTCACAAGCCACAACTTGAATTATTGAGACAGGACTAGATTTAGCAGTTGATATTTAACATTAAAGCAGTGGCTGAAAGAATGTGAAGACCTCGATGCATCGATGGGTTAATTAGTTTCAGTGTTTAACTTGATTTTCATATGCAAGTGTATAACTATATTTATACAAAGTCTTGTTTTGCTGCCAGACTGATTAAATTTCATAGCTTGATGTATTCTCTGGATTTGTTAGGTTCTTGGAACTAAGTCACAGTTTATGGTACTTTGTTGAATGTGTGCTCTCATTTATTGTAATTCATGCCTATTTTCATTCACAAGTGACCGTTCTCAGGTGTCTATTTTATAATTTCTTTGTTAATGCCAAAATGATTCTGTGCAGAATATATCGCTGGTCTATTTGCCTAAATTGTTTTATTCTGGGAATTTTGGGGTTTCTAGGCAGGCCCATATTTGAAATAATTGGGCTTTCAGGATAGGCCCAAAATAACTAACCTTAACCGGCCCGCTCTACATTCATAATAAATGAATCCCAACGGCAATATAATTTTAGTTGAAAGAGGAAAGTTTAAAACAGAAACACAGCTAATTCTAATTTCTAAACAAAGAAAACGCAGGAAAGAAACAGAATTTTAACCCAATTCAAATAGGATTAGTACTGCACTCACTAAGTATATATAGGTAGATACACAAAATCCACTGTATAGCCAAAACAACTCGACCGAAATCAAAGCGACAGCAATGCTTAGGTCTTATTCCGATTCGGTGGTGCCGGTTTTAGACGACGACGACATCTTGTATGGGTTTTTCACCGATACTGAATCCGATTCCGCATCCGATTCCTCATCTGACTATTGTGATCGTCGCTCGAGGAAGCGCCATTGTTCTGCAAAGTCCAATCGCCGCAAGAAAGCTCGTAATCACCTTTTCTATGAAATTCTTTCTGGTTCTGATTCCGATTCCAATTATCGTGGTTACATGAGAACCAGTAATCACCTTGCCTCCTCGAAGCAATGCACTAAACCTATTAATGTTGATCCAAGTTCCGGAGAAGAGAATGGATCGAAATTGGATAAGAAGGTTGAGGTTCCGAGGAACAGATCAGAGTTGGGAATCGGCGGCACCAAACCTGTCAATTTTGTGTCGGCTGGAACTGAAGAAAATGTGCCGAAATCAGAGAAGAAGATTGAAGTTCCGAGTAATGGGTCAGAGCCCGGGGCTCTCGGGAGCTTGGAGAAGCACTCCAGGGGGATCGGTATGAGGTTGCTGGAGAAGATGGGGTACAAGGGAGGCGGTCTCGGGAAGAACGAGCAGGGGATCGTGTCCCCAATCGAAGCGAAGTTGCGCCCTAAGAATTTGGGGCTAGGCTTTACTGGTTCTCAACAGACTCCAATTGTTCGGGATTTAGGGCAGAACAAGAGTACCATCCAAGCAATGAAGATGAAGGAGGAGGAGCTTATTCACAAGGTGTTTGGGATGCGGGAGAAGCAAGTTCCGGTTACAGATGAGAAAGCAACAAAAGTCGAGCTCCTCATGCCCAGACAGGTTGCACTGAGCATGACCAAGGAGACGAAGAATCCAGAAATTGAGGCTGCAAGGCAGCAAAAGCAACTGAGCAACATGGATGGGATCGTTAGGACATTAGATAACATAAAACAAGATCTGAACGAAGGCACGTTAACTCTAGACTCGCTTGCCAGGCGGTTCCAGTACTTGTAGAGGAGAAATTCCCCCGACAGTCCACAGAAATGTTTTTTGTCCTGCGTTGCCTGCTCCTTTGCACTGCCTTTGTTTAAACGAGTGTTTCACAAATGGAACCCGCTCAAGAGTCCATTGCACGGGTTGGAAATCGTGTCTTCATGGAAGGATTTGTTGCAAGAAGAGGATTGCAATGGCTTCTGGGATGTGTCATTGCCTTATTCTCAGTTAGTTTCAGAAGTTGTGTTGCCGAATGTGAAGATATTCGGCACCTATACTTGGGAGGCCAGGGATCATGAACCAATGCTTAGATTTATAGGCTTGTGGGAGAAGTTGCTTCCACATTCTGTCCTTCAGACAATATTGGATGACATAGTTATCCCCAAACTAACAAGTGCTGTAGAATCCTGGGATCCTCTCCAAGAGACGCTTCCAATCCACTCATGGGTCAATCCATGGCAACCTTTATTAGGGAAGAAACTCGAGACCATGTATCAAAACATACGCGATAAGTTGGGTCATGTTCTTGATGCTTGGCACCCGAGTGACCCGTCTGCTTACACCATGCTGTCGCCCTGGAAGGCTTCGTTCGATTCAGGTACCTGGGAGGAACTCATGTCGCGATTCATAATCCCAAAGTTGCAGACTGTCTTGCAGGAATTTCAGGTAATTAACTCTTCAGAACAAGACCTCGATCCATTTTACTGGGTTATGCATTGGGCTAATGTTGTTCCAGTCCATATCATGGTTGACTTGATGGAGAAGTTCTTTTTTCCCAAGTGGCTGCAGGTTTTGAATGACTGGCTCTGTTCAGACCCGAATCTTGAGGATGTCATAAAATGGTATCTGGGCTGGAAGGGTCATCTCCCTCCAGAGCTCGTAGGGCATGAAAGTATCATGCATCAGCTTAACCTCGGCCTTGACATGATGAACCAGGCTGTTAAAGGCATGGAGGCAGTCCAAACTGGTTTGAGGGAGAAGATGGAGCTCATGAGCTATGGTATGGGCAGTGACATTGCAATGAGCTTGGAAGAAGCTGTTGAAGCGCATGCGCGGCTCAACGAGCTGCTGTTCGAGCCTAAACATGGCAGGATGCACAATGGGCATCAGATTTATGGCTATGGCAATGTGTGTGTAATAGTAGACAGTGTGAGCGAAAAGGTGTATGCTCTGGCTGAGGAAGCACATTGGTCACTCGTGTCACTTGATCAGTTACTCAGCATGCACAGAACTACCCTAACAAAGAATCATGTTTCTTTTCGTATTCGCAAACAAAGGCGTCAAAATCCTCTCCCGCCTAGAACAAAAGACGAGCAAGAAGAATAGACGGCGAGAACTAGTGAACTACAGATTACAAGCCTTCTGAATCGGCCCATGGTGAGTATGTTATGTTCAGATTGGTGCATATTTTCAATATTTGGTGAAAATCATGAGCAGTATATGTGTAAGGAAATTTAGAATTATGTGAATGCTGGTTTGTCTTTCCAATGGCTAGAATTTGTTTTGTATTTTTGTAAATCCGTGGCATCCATAACTCTTCATTTCGTTTCACAGTTTTATTTGTTTTTTTCCCAAAAGTTACACTATCAGTCATATCTCTAGCCAACAAACCCACACCACCCATAGCACTGCAGAGCATCGAATCCTGGCCATAGGCCAGGGAAGCTCGTGGACCACTATGCCACCAAGCATATGGTCACAGTTTTGTTTGTTAGTTTTGATGCAATGCATGTTATTATCTGTGTTTATTACAATATGGTGCATGTTTCCTTGTTTGTTTGAGGTATGCCAGAAAAGACAATGAGTGCATTTCAAGGAATCAAGGTTTGTGTGATGGACAATTGCCTTAGAAGAAGCATGAATTGAGGAAGACTTGGGACACAAGTCATCTCCAGGTAACAATCACACATAAATTGTGATGCTATGCTGATACAAGGTTTGCCATCTTTTTCTCGCTTCTGCATCATCGGTTTCGTACCACTCTCAACAACTTCTTCACATGCATGCATATAATTATTTCTCTCAAACTTGCTCTCCTTACGACATCTTCTCTTTGGACGTATTTGACAGAACCAGAGCATCATCACCTTTGTGTACGAATTTAAACTTATATTATAATTCCAACAACTCGTTATTGTCAACCCTACATGAACTGAAAACGTAAATCCTAACACTTAAAAAGAGTTAACATATACTACTAATTACCACAAGATGGTTCTCAAACGAAACACGTACTAAATTAAGCATGAAAACAGTTACTCTAATAATAAATATGCAGATGCTTTAAAAACAAAAAGGAAAAATGTCATATACATGTTCTTAAGTATATTTATTCTAACCTAACCCTCCTTAACTAACAATACTTTTCTATGTTCTCTATATTTTAAAAGTTGCACTTTATTCCTCTCTATTAATTTTTTTAAAAATTTTGTTCACTTTTTGAGGTGCTGTCCGTGCCAGCGATGAAGAATTCAGAGCAGAGGCTCGCAATTTTGCCGTCGGTGATGCTCCGGTTATCTTCCGGGAGCTCCAAATCGAGTAGAGTGTCTACGTACGAGAGGACGAATTCGTCTCCGGCGGCGACTCTGTTTTTTTCTCTGCTCTGTTTCATCTCCCTCCTGGCTCGAATAAGGGGGAAATATCAAATATTCGAAAAGAATAATTTAATTGAGTGAGAGATGAGCAATAAATATAAATTAAACGATCGTATATCAAATTCAATAAATATATTTTTTGTGAATTTGAAGGTATAATAATTTCAAATTTTCAAATTCACTGTAAAGTTCTTTATTAGACAAGGAATGGTTAAGATTTCTGCCAGCTGTTTGTTAGGGACATAATGAAAATTTCATTTATAAAATAATTCCAAGTCTATCTTAAATAAAAATTACGACATGTCAATTAATTTTGACATTTTGGGCAATAATGTCAATAGTTTTTGTCAAAATGCAATTAATCTCTCTAAAAAATAAATATAACAAATGCATGAATGTGCTTAGATATTTTATTCTTTACCACATACTAAGAATAATTATAATTTAAATGGCAATTAATATTTGTTCTTTACATCTTAATGCATGGTGTGTACCTTAGCCTACCTAATAAATGCTAATTTGAGAGAAGTAATGAATATCAATTATAGTTAAATAAGATAAATGAACAATAAGGGAGTTGCTGAACTTGCTGTGATATTGTGTGAGGCAGAGGGAAAGGTGTTGTGTTGATGGAAGTTGGAAAGGAGATGGGAGATCAAGACTTTACTTACATTTAATTCACTCAAAAATAATTTTAAAAAAACACAAACTTATTGCTATCCTATATTAATTCCCTCAAAAATAATTTTAAAAAGCACAAACTTATTGCTATCCTATATAAAAAGTAAATATGTTAACAAGAAGGTTTGAACAATCGACCTAAAGGATAAAACAAATATTACTTTACCACTGAACTAAAACCTTTAGTTGACAGCTCTAAACAATATTTATATATATTAGGATTTGACAGAAATATATATTGACAGAAATTCTCCATTAATAATTTTCGAATTCTCGGGCCAAGAGGGCAGCTGCCCCTCCTTGCCTCTGGTAGATCACCCCTGTTTATGTCAAAGAAGTACATAATTTTTTTGCGAAAACACGAGCTTATGATGTATTATAAAATTGAAGTGGGTTCTGTACAAGGGACTGGAAGACGACATTTCTAAGAGGTTAGAGAAAGTAAAACGGAGGAGACATTGTATGCCTAAGGGCTTAACTCAGAGACTCAATGTCATTCTTGAGTTGGAACGCTTGCGGCCAGCGCCTACTAAGTGTAGGTTGTTTGGGGGCTGGAATATGGAAATAACTTGATTTTGTTATAATTTAGGAAACTAAATTAATACGTATAGATGTTTTTATTCATTCTTGTGGGTTTTACAGAAAATTAAGCATGGACGTTTGCACTAGATTCATGTCTTTCGGGAGGATGCTTCTCGATTCAGAATCCATTTGGTTTTTCTTACTCTTGTTACGAGCTCGGTTAGAAGTTGGACTGTCGTTGATATGGTTGGTCATTTGTCTCTTGGTCAATATTTATGCCCCGTCGTATTATCTAGAATGTTGCTCTCTTTGGGCAACCGATCACTCTCCAATTTTGCTAGGCCCATCCAACATCGCCTAGAGTCCTAAGTTGATTTGTTTCTTGAATGCTTGATTATGGCATCTGGAATTTCTAACGTTAATGTTTGTGGCACTTGTGGTCTAAGTTAAATCTGCTTTGTTTGGATCTCAAAACATGGAATATTACAATTTCTATTTTGTCTCTAGACTATAATTGAGGAGTTTGGTATACTTTTGCCCTCTTGCGTGCTTTTCGATAGAGGAAGAATTTGTTAGAGAAAACTTAATGTAACTTGAGACTCTTTACTATCCCTCATTTATTTCGTAAGATATTTTTTGATCATCGATAGTATTTTAGAGTTTTTACAAATCAATTCTGTTAAATTTAACAAAAGTTACTTTATTTGTAACTTAAAAATGATTAGAGTGACGGTAACAAAATTCAAAGTTCAAGTACTGAACTCGAAATCGTGAACTTAGATATAGTAAATTAGAATTATTTCTTTTTTATTTATCGTCTAAACCATGAGTTGAAGTTTTAAATCTCATTTGTTAAACATTGATCACATAGTTCCTCGGTGAAAACAATGAAACTCGTGAGTAGAAATATGTAGGATGTGATAGACTATTGATAAAGACATAAGGATATAGATTAAAAATATAGAGCTTAGATAAAGAGAAAAAAATATATGTAGGACGGCTAAAATACCATCAACCAAAACAACCAAGCGAATGGAGTACAACTCTTAAATTGTTGTTCGGCAATCAATTAGAATTTACAAATGGCAATTTAACGTGGTGGACCCATTCGATTAATCAACTTGGGCTATTAACTAACGTATAAGAAACTAGATAAAATATTTTCAAAAAGGTTAGTAAATATATGGGTAAATATCAATACAAATTGAGATAATTGGTAAAAAAATTTCACTAACATATGTGAAGTTGGTACTTAATAAAGACATTTAAATATAATATGATAGAACATTGTCTTTTTTAAATGAAAGTTTAGTTGGAATTTATTTTTTTTAATTATTGCATTAAATTTTGTTTGGTATTGTGTTCTCAAATTGTACAATAAATTTGTGAAGATTTCTATACACTGTAAGTGTTTTTTGCACATCATAAATGTATTGTACTTAGTTTAACTTCATCAACATTATTTTTAAGTACAGGAGCCGCCATAATTTCTTTTAAACTCTGTACTTGTGAACACGTATCATCTTCACATGGATAAATTGATAAGCTATTAAAATCCATAAGATTAAAATCTGCCTCAATGCATGAACTCAAAGCTCCAACCTTAATACACTAAAGCATAAAAATAGGTTATATTGTAATCGGCGAGATATTGGTCAATATCCCGTCAATTATAAAACATATCATTCAGTAGAATTGAACTTCACTTACAAAATGAAAATGAAAAATGAACCCTTATCACTTGGACCTGGGCGAAATGGTTGCATTGAGCGGATGCTTCATGACCACCGTGAACTCCACCTTCTCCGACAAGTCCACCTCCTCTCCGGCCACCGGCTTCCACTCATAGTTCCACACCAAATTGGCCACAAAGTACTCCAAATGCAGCATCGCCAGGAGGTACCCGGGGCATATCCTCCTCCCCGCCCCGAAGGGCATCATCTTGATCTCCTTGCTCCCCGTCATGTCGAAGGGCTCCACCCTGTTCCCGTCGGGGGTCATGAACCTCTCCGGCCTGAACTCCATCGGCTCCTCCCACGCCGACGGGTCCCACCCCATCTCCGCCACCATGTAATTCACCGACCCTTTCCTCGGCACCACGTACCCCTCCACCTCCACGTCCCGCGTCACCGCGTGCGGGAGCACGAAGTGCCCCGGCGGGTGCCGCCTGAGCCCCTCCAGCACCACCGCCTTCAGGTACGGGATGTTCTGCAGATCCTCCTCCCTCACCTCCTCGGGTGTTTCAGAACCCTCCATGGCTGATTTGATTTCTTGGAACAGCTTCTCCTGGATTTCTAGGTTCTTCACCAGATTCGCCATGATCCACTGCAGCGCGGTCGAGGTGGTGTCCGTGCCCGCGCTGAGGAATTCCGAGCAGACGCTGACGATTTCCTCGTCGGTGATGCTCCGATTCTCCTCCGGGAGCTCCAAGTCGAGCAAGGTGTCGACGTACGAGAGGACGAACTCGTCGTGTCTGTCGTCATATTTGCTCTGTTTCATTTTCCTCCTGGCTCGAATAAGGGGAAGATAGACCTTCTCCTGGGCCTGCCGGACCTCCAACAGCTCCAACCACCGCTTCCGGAACAGAACCTTGGTGATCCTCGGCCAGAAGTTGAGAATACCGAACCGATTGAACCCGAGAAGCAATCGGCGCTGTATCGACTCAATTTCCCCAATCTGCTTCTCGTCGAGCTTGTCCCCAAAACACATGAGCACCAACAAACAGAACATGGCGTACTGGAAATCGTCGATCCCCTTAACCGGATCGCCGGAACCGGCTCGCGATTCGAGCCGGCCGAGCAGGATCTCGAGGACCCACTTCCGGGCTTTGGAGTAGGACCCGACCCGGGAGGGGTGGAGGATCTCGGAGGTGAGGTTGCGGCGGAGGAGGCGCCAGTTGGGGCCGTACCCGGCGGAGCTGATGTTGCGCTGGTTGCTGGTGATGACCCTGCTGACGGCGGGCGCGGGCGGGCGGTCGGCGAAAACGGCGCCGTTCTGGACGAGGGTCCGGTGGGCCAGGGCCCGGTCGCGGATGAACACGGCGGGCCTGGACCCGATCCGGAGCGTGATGATGGGCCCGTACCGGGCGAATAGGTTCCTGAGTATGGGCTCGAAATCCGACATCGACCTCCTGAGCCACAGGAAGTTCCCGACGACCGGGACCGTGACGGGTCCCGGCGGGAGCTTCACGGCGGCGGAGGAGGAGACGAAGACATCGAAGAGGGACTTGAGGAGAGCGGAGGCGCAGAGAGTGGCCACGACGAGGAACCAAGTCTCCATATTTTGTGTGGTTAGTGCTCACTGTTGATGAGTTTGTGTTGGATACGATATGTGTCTTTATAGGATGTATTTAACGTGCGAGTTACACCACAACACGACATCAATCATTGTGTACACTGTATATAATACATACTTGGTGAAGGGGAAATATGGAAATATACATGGCAATATGGCATATCAATTAATGGATAATCTTTGAATATAGAGCGGTCCAGTCATTTTTGGAATTATATAAAGATATTTTGAAACGAGACTTTCTGTGTAGATGTATTTATAATCGTCAGTAGTAATTACGGTTACTAGAAACTGACTTCAAAGGTTAGACTAGTTACCTTATATAAAATGGAAAATGGTAAAACACATGCCCTATATCATATTATCACATTTTTTAAAAATGTGATTAATATC
The DNA here is from genome assembly GCA_036897365.1 of Geranium brycei. Taxonomy (NCBI): domain Eukaryota; kingdom Viridiplantae; phylum Streptophyta; class Magnoliopsida; order Geraniales; family Geraniaceae; genus Geranium; species Geranium brycei. The sequence continues at coordinate 15,545 of JAYMTP010000780.1, forward strand.
TTATTAATGACAAAAGTGTGGTGAAGTTTGATTTCTAGGGTAAAATGTGTGTAAATTATCTTTAACATTAGGAATTATTTTAAAATAAAAATAATTTTTTAAAAGTTTTTCTAAATTACATTCCAACTAAAATTTGTATAATAAAATTTGTAATTTAATATTTTAGTTAAATTTTACAAAAAATATAATTCTTAATATCATGGGTAATTTCGTACAAATACACACATTTTGTAAAAAAAATTAAGGTTCACAACACACAAAATATACAACACTATCTTGCAAAAATGTGATAGTATAAGACATATTTTTATTATTTTCTTGTATAGTTTACGATGAACTATGTGATTTTATTGTTTTACTTCACAACGATTATATCAATGTATGAGTTTATGATTTTTAACAAGAGAATATTTTAGTCATTGATATATTTTTGAGTGGTTATTAACTTTACCATTATATTTCTTTATTAATGGAAAAAAGAAGAATTAAGGTTTCTTATGTGAGAGGCCTTAGATCCCGAGAAGGATGTTTGGGAAATGATAGTTAGGGTTTTTAAAAATTTTAATTTTCGAACTCGAGCTGATAGTCTCTCTTCCCCAGATCTTGACATTGTTAGTGGGCTTTAACGTTTATGCCGATGATTTTCTTATCATATCTAGTATATTGATATATCGTCACATTTGTCCTAAATTTACTCCAATGCAAATTATAACCGACTATCAACACCCTAAAAAGTGCTAAAAAGAGATTACAAAACAAGTCGCACACTTTTTTTTTACCAGAAAACACAAATTAACATCCACATTGTGCATTTAAATTTTATTAGTGTCAATGGACTTCAAAAGTATCATTTCACTCCATTCAACCATAATTTAATATCACTGAATACCCTATTAAAATTATGTGAAATATCTAACTTTCATTACCAAATTACCCTTACCTATTTCAATTCATACAAAATTAAATTGAAAGTAAAAGTAAGTACCAGGCCAATTGGTACAAAATCAAAACAAATTAACGGTCAAGATAAATAAAACAAAAAAAATGCAAGCAGCATTTCCACATACTTTCCTTGTGATTTCTCAAAACATTCTATTCTCATTCTCGGCATTTACATTTGGCTTTTTACTCACTCCAATCTCGTCTTTAAGCTTTTTCCTTTATTCCAAAGCTTCTGTTCTCTTGGAAAAAATCCAGACTTTAAACCCAACCCTTTGAAGGAGGGGACTCTGATTTTTTCATTGAAAATCCATCTACTCTGAATAGGGTTATCCTTCAGCGTGATTGCAATCTCCATCTTGAAGCTGTTCACTTTTCACATCAGCAGATACTTCTCCTAGTGCTTTCAATCAAAAGGTGGGAGCTTTAGTTGATTTTGGGATGTTCATGCTTTTGTCAGGTCTCTCCAATCGAGCACCTTTCCTTTTCATCTGCATTGTGATCCTTCTGTGTTGTAGCTATGCCCATTTGCTTTTCAATTTTGATTCTGGGTTTTGTGTCAATTTCTGAACTGTGATTAGGGAAAATAGTCAGTTCTTTTCTGGATTGTTTTGGAAATGAGTCCTACACAATATAATTAGGACTCTCATTTTTAGATTCTGGTTTGGTATATTTTTAGTTTTCCTAGGCTTTTTATAAAGGTGGATTTGATGCCAAGATCAAATGACAAGAACTTAGAAACTATATTGCTCAGTATTTTAATTTGCATGTCAGTAATTTTTGTCATTGATTCACTTTCTTCTTTTCTATTTTTGTTTCTATAATGATGGATACAATTGAAAATGATATTTGTTTAACAGAGTGCAATAGCTATGGAATTTGAATGATGGTGGGAGTGAAGTTTTTTTCTTCTCCATTTGTTGTATATTTTTTACTTTTTAAAGTTGTGTTTTGGTTTACTGACTTGCTATGCTCTATTCAATAAATGTACCTATATGTCACTGATTCTTGTTGGTGGTGGATTTCTTTAACCGTAGCTTTCATGAATAAATGCAGATGGAGTTCTTCTACGATTATACCCTGCATTGGGTTTTGTAGATTGTTTTTGTTCATTATACTTGCATTGAAAGAGTTATGCTGCTGAATAAATTCTATACTTACTCTATTTGGTTCTCATGGTTGTGTTTTAGGAGCTTAATTTTTATAGAGGTCATGGGTACCATTGGAAAGGGTAAATTGGACGACGAATGCTCTGTAATTGGAGACAGAGGAGAGATCGGGTACATTGATTTTGAGGATGATAAATCTGTGTCTAGCTCTGACCTCAATCAGGAGGGGGCGGTCATTATATCAATGCCATTTCCTTTAATAAGAGGAAAGCCTCAATCTATTTTGATAGGTGAAACTTCTAAATGCTCTATTACAATCAAGAACACAACTAGCGAGCCAATGGAGCTTTGGGGGATTCATATTTACTGCTCCAATCCAGAGGGCACATTTACGCTGTCTCTACTGGAACCGCCATCAAGAAATTCTGATGCAAAGTACGTTCGAGGCTTCTTCGAAGACTACTCTCTTGAGGACCGAGTGCTTCAACCACATGAAACACTAACCATTTGGCTATCTTGCAAGCCAAAAGAGATTGGTTTGCACACATCTGTTGTGAACTTTGATGTAGACGATGATAGGATTGAACGGGTTGTTTTCCTCTTGGCTGAAGACGATATCTCCAAGTCTGCAGCCTCAAAGATGACGAATTCGAGAGCTGCAAGAAGTCAGACTGTCAAAGACAAATATGTCGAGTCCTCACCTCCTGCTATGGTGGTTGCTGCTAGGACGAGAACCAGAGGTTCCAAGTATATGCTTCCCGACTTTCCCATCCCAAAAGATGTCAGAGAATTGGTGGAGGATAAACAAATTCTGGAAGTTCTTACAGAAAATATAACGAGGGAGAATTATGCTGATTTTTTCAGTACACTACTGATCATGGAAGAGTTACATTTAGAGGTAATTATCAACTCGATAATTTTATGCAGTGGAAGAGTTACATTACTAAATAAGGAGATTGAACTTTTTCGTTTGTGTTACACATATGCTCTATTCTCTTCTTAGTTATGTTTTCTTTCCTTTTGTTGCCAATCTATCTTCTTTTGTGTTTGGTTCTAACTTCTAAGTACATTTTCTTTTTCAGGAAGAAATGAGGAGCCATAACTTGGAGTGTGTAACCATGAGGACGAGAGGACCTCAGTTGTTGGCTCTTGAGGTCCCGGGATTGGCTGAGAAAAGGCCTTCACTCGTACATGGCGATAACGTGTTAGTGAAGCTTGTGTCTGGAATTCCAACTAATGATGATGCTTCGTTTGAGGTTCTTCCCCTAACTTTTTACAGAAATTTGTTTGATACTCATTTTGCATTTTCCTTGCAAGATAGCTCCACAAGCAGCTTAATGCCATCATCACTCTTTGCTCATAAAGTCAATACAGAAAAAATGAGACTACAGTTTAGCATTCATAGTGTACTTCTCTTAGGAATTATGGTTATGAACATAGTTATTTGGCTAATTATTACTGTTAGCACCTAATTATTTAGATTGTGTGATTAGTTGGATCTGATTCTAAAGAACACACAATCTTTGTTATTTAGATTGTTTGACGACATAGAGAGAGTGATCTATGTGGTCTGCTTTGTTTATCAAATGATAGAAATTTCTAGTTTTTCTGTAAATTGATACGCAGTTAAGACAAAGGATGTGGTAAATAGGAAATATCTATTTCGACTTTTGATGCTATGGTTTATAACCATCTGGAAGAGGAAGTATTTGTTGTTAGTAGCGTCTAAATGATTATGAGTGACAATGACTTAAGGAACATTCATGTGTCTATAGGGAAACTTGGCCTAATCTCCCTCGAAACAATTTGACAGGCAAGAAATTGGTAAACCGAACTGCAGAAAATACTTGTAGTAGTGGAACAGTTTTAAATTCTCCTTACCTAATCATTTGTTGCATGAATGATACCTCTCAAACCGAACTGAGAATATCATTTTGATTCTGTAGATTTTCTTGTATTAAATTTTTAACTTCTTAGTTTAAGTTGGTGTATCTGGTATTTTTTTTTCAGGGTTACATCTACCGAGTAGAGGCTGAAGAGGTGCTTCTAAGATTTTCCAAGGAATTTCACACTCGTCATTGGGATGGGAATTTGTATAATGTTCAGTTCTCATGCAATAGAGTGAATATGAGGAGGTTGTATCAAGCCATTTATGCAGCAATGAATCTAGGAGACGACCTTCTCTTCCCATCTCAATGGGCCAAAAGGAAATCGACAGGAACAAATATGCTCATCCCATTTACACCTACTCTCAATAAAGAACAGATGCGTTCAGTTCAGATGATTCTTGATCACAAAGGCGGGCATCCATACGTGATTTATGGGCCGCCAGGCACGGGAAAGACAATGACGTTGGTAGAAGCTATCTTGCAATTGTACAGAACAAGAGAAGAAGCTAAGGTTCTCGTCTGCGCGGCTTCCAACAGTGCAGCGGATCACATACTAGACAAACTAATCAGTAATGAAGTTATCGCGGTTAAGGAAAATGAGATATTTAGGCTGAATGCAACCAGCCGCTCCTACGAGGATGTCAAGCCAAGCCATAAGGGCCTTTTCTTTTTCGAGGACTACATTTTCAAATGCCCCCCGCTCGAGGCCTTGGCGCGCTATAAGGTCATCATTTCTACATACATGAGTACAGCCTCGCTTTGCAAGGAAGGTATTGGTTCTGGCCATTTCTCCCATATATTTTTAGATGAAGCCGGGCAAGCTTCAGAGCCAGAAAGCATGGTTCCGATAGCAAACCTTTGCTGTAGGGAGACAGTTCTCACGCTTGCAGGCGATCCAAAGCAACTCGGTCCTGTTGTGTATTCACACGAAGCAGGGGCTCTAGGATTGGGGAAATCGTACCTTGAGAGACTCTTTGAATGTGAGCTCTACCGTAATGAAGATGATGGTTTTGTGACGAAGCTGGTCAGGAACTACCGTTGCCATCCAGCAATCCTAGCTCTCCCTTCGCAGCTTTTTTACAACGGGGAGTTACTTGCCTGCAAAGGTGACACCCCTTTATTGGTAGATTCTTGGTCGGAACTTCCTAACAAAGAGTTCCCTGTTGTGTTCTTCGGTATTCAAGGCTACAACGAGCGAGAAGGAAGCAACCCTTCGTGGTTCAACCGGTTTGAGGTGAGCAAAGTTGTGGAAATCATCAAGAAGCTCACAGCAAGCATGGTTTTAGACGAGGAAGACATTGGTGTGATAACACCTTATCGCCAGCAAGTCCTCAAGATAAGAAGTGCGCTTGAAAATTGTGAAATGGCGGGAGTTAAGGTTGGGAGTGTTGAACAGTTCCAGGGACAAGAGAGGGAGGCCATAATCGTATCAACGGTCAGGTCATCGGTGAAACACAATGAATTTGACAGAACACACTCTCTGGGGTTTCTCAGCAATCCGAAGAGGTTTAATGTTGCAATTACTCGGGCCAAATCACTCCTCGTCATTGTTGGGAATCCACACATTGTCAGTAAGGTACGTTGTGCCAGATTGTCACTTATGTTTCCAAATGGTTAAACTTCAACTAGTTAGCGTTCTTGTGTAAAGAGCTAGATTACACTTGCAGCTTCCTCTTTGGGCTGTGTCTATAGAACATATACAAACTAAACTTGGCTGCAAATAAAATTCTGTTACACTAATTACTCTAAAATTGCTTTAATTTGTTTGAATAATCTTAGATTATCTACAATGTAATGTCAGCATGCATTTCTATTCTAGCAAATATAGGTTAGCTTGTCAATATGGCAGAGAATCATATTGGTAATTGGTGGAAGATCATATTGGAAATACACATTTGTTTTTATTTTGGTAATCTTATTTATGTTTGTCCTTTCAATCAGCAATATTTGTCCCAAATTCATCTGAGGGAAAGGCATATTTGTTGATGAGTGTAGTCTGTACATGGCTGCAGGATCCATATTGGGACAAGCTGTTAAGGTATTGCTGTGACAATAATTCCTACCTGGGATGTCCACTCGTAGAACGACAAGATCATGGCGATGAAGATTCAGCTTCGGTGTGTGCCTTGATTTGAGTTGAGAGTTGTCGCTTAACGAGTAAGCTGATGAAGGAGAATTTCAGATGGTTTCAAGTAGCTGAGTAGAGCTTCATGAAACAAGTAGTTTTAGCAGTAGCAATGTTATGGAAATTATGGGGCTTGTTTTGTGGATGTCATGGTTGAAACTTGCTAGTGGCTTATTTGCAGGACTTTTGTATATCTACACTTTTCCATCAGCTTTTATATACTGTCATAAATGGTTGATACTGTTTTATGAATTCCTCTGTGGATAGTAGAGGTCATAACATTTCAAATTTAATTGGTTAAATACTAGACTCTAAGCTATCAATTGTTTGATCCTATCATTCTTCTTTTTAGAAATGTGCTTAGTTTAAAGAAGAGATTGAACACTTATTTTTAAATTTGAAAAGAAAGGGACATTTATTTTATAATTGACATAGTGAGTTTAAAAATTACATTTTCTTGTTACCAAATAAAATTCTCTTTAATTTTTGAGGAAAATTTAATATTTAATTATTGATGTCTTTTGTAGTTTTCCATTTGCTAAAACACATGTGAGATGGTGTACAGTTCAAGTAATAAGTGTTCCATTTTGAATTGAAAATCAGACATGACAATACTTAAAAATTGAGAACTATGAATAATAGTCCGGCTTCGCTTATATATTTTAGTGAATCAATCAATTACGGTTTGAATATGATTTTTATAAATTAAAACCTACCGTCATCGAAAAAGAACCAAACAAAAATGATCTCTATCTATAAAGTATAATTTTCAATTTTAAATATTTGTCTATGTCTATAGTTATAGCTTATTGTTACATGCAAATAAGAATGCCTTTTATTTTACTTTGTTCAGATAAAAAATTAAATCCAAACCAAAATTCAGATCAAAATAAATAACTTACATAAATTCAAACCAAAAATTAAATCAAAATAAATAAATCACATGATTAGCCTAAAAATAACATCAAAATGGTTAACGAAAAGGCAGCAACTTGTATTTAAAAATGGGTATAAAATGATGCACAGAGGCTTCTAGGGTACAGTTTCTCCTACAGATAGAAACAACAAAAATTCAAAATTTGAATTTAGAGATCAGATTCGATTCGCTCCGCTCCGATCAGATATGGCTTCGACGATGAAAGGTTTCTACCGGCAGAAGAAGAAAGACGCCGGAATCTCCAAACCCTCCGCCGCCGGCGCCGCCGCGAACAAGAAGAAATCGCCGCCGCTCAAAGCCGCCTCAGATCTCGCCCAGCAACCATCTCTAAGTCTCTCTTCTCTCTTTTTCTCAGGGTTTCTATCCAAATCTGATCTCCGCTCCTATTTCCCCTAATTTTCTGGTTGGTTGTTTCAGATGAGCACGACGATGTGTTGAGGCAGTTCGACCTGAACATGGCGTACGGGCCGTGCCTGGGGCTCACGAGGCTGGCTCGGTGGGAGCGGGCTCAGAGGCTTGGCCTGAACCCTCCTGTTGACATCGAGTCCCTCTTGAAGGCTGGGAAAGCTCAGCCTGAATGTATCTGGAATGGTCGAGTCTAGGGTTTGTGGTTCAATGTTTTGTGATGGATCTTCGGATTGGCTTTGAAATGTTTGTTTTCGCTCGTTTTGTTCAGCCTCTGGCTGCTTGAATCTGTATGATTGTATCCATGTTTTCACTAATCGATGCAGTTTCTGTTTTGGTAATTGATGGATTTAAGTTGGTTTTGTTGATTTTCTCTTTGAATGTGTTACTGTTTGATGTTAATGTCTCTGGTGAGGAGGAGAAATTATCTTGCTTCTACTTGTTTCTGCAGATGTTTGTTCTGATTTGTTGGAGAAACAAACAGAGAATAGTGAAAAAGCTTACTTCTCTTGGATTCTGTTCGATAAACAGAGAGATTGAGAGTTCAATATGAGGAAAAAGGCCAAGATGCCTGAATGCAAGTAAAATGTGTTGAGCAAAACAATTCCTCTAGGAGGCATAAAGCACTAGCGCGCACAATGCACCGCTAGTGAGGAGCGGCTAACAGTGTGCAACTCTTAACTTCGAGCGGAGCACTGAGGCAACAGAGTACATACAGCCAGGAAAAAAAAATCAGAGGCGGACTTCAAAGAGTGTCCAACCAAAATAAACTGGGGGCGGACACTGAATGGTGCACGACTTGAAACAGAGAACAGGTCAAGTGCACGACTCTTGTGCACGGTTTGACGCCCGCTGCCATCATCCTAAAGGGTGGTGCACTCTACGACGTCTGCACAGCTCCACATATGACATATGTATGTTTCGGTTGCGTGTGTTTAGTGTCTGCAGCCATTGAAGCAGTGATAATTTGAAAGTGTGAAAATATGAAAAATTGTAGAAACTAATTGGAATTGGAGGAGCTCGTTATTTCCGGCATTGGGATGATGGTCGGATCACGCCAGTGAAGACGCGTCTGTTTCTCATAAGCCCGGGCAGTTGCTTAGCTACTCGTCGGAATAAGGATGCATCATGTTGGGCAATTTCGTCTTTTGATTCAATCTCAATTTGCAAGGTGTACGAAATTAAAGAGTACTATTTCCCAATAAAGAAATTGGATAAGATTTTCATTTCTATTCTTTTTAGGTTTTGGAATTACTATTCCTATATATTCTGAATATAAGTTGAAAAACTCTAGATGTCTTCTCTCGTCCAAATTCGTGTCTCTATAATTACTCTCTACACTAGGTTGGATTTCGTCTTTGCCCGTCGTTGTATAATGGGAGACGCTTGCTTGTACTTGGTAATAAATGTCATAAGGAAAGCGAATTACTGTACCTCGACAAAAACTGTTCTTGCTCCTGTTCTTCCCATACCGATTTCAGGTTAAGTTATATATTTTATTTATGTTCCCTCCCATTGTATATACGTTCGTGTTAATAATAAAAGAAGCAGCTCTCAACCAGTAAGCTGTACTGGACCACTAGTTTTCGTAATAGCTACTTTGTCTTTTTCATATTCAATAAAAAAAATTTCTTGTCTGTGGACAACCACATAAAGTCAGAGAAACTTTTCACCTTTCTCCTCCTTATAGATAAGTTCTTATGGCTTAATTAAGTTGTTCTCTCTCTCTCAAAAAAAAAGTTGTTCTCTCCTGTGAAAAATGAGAATTGAAATATGATATTAACTGATAATCTAATTTTATTATAATGATATTTTAAATAAAAATTTTAATTGAATTTATTGCTTGGGCCCGAAAGTATATGTTTGGGCAGATTGGATGGGCCCAAATGAGATTTGGGTCTGATTGGCTCAAACTGAAAATTGACCGCCAGTTGGAGTCGATGGATTCTTACCGAACCGACCGAGCTGGTCCACTTCAGTTTTGGTTCTACTCGGTCGGTCGATTTGATTTTGGACGGTTTGGGTCGGTTCTTAACCCGTGGAAGCCCTACTTAGAACACAGAATGTTAATGCCCACGATCCTCCATACTGAAGGTGTGAGTCACAAACAATTCTTTTGTTAATTTGTACTCAATCAAATGATCCTCCATGGTCCACAAATGTTCTTATACCAACAAATCAACAATGATTAACGCGGAAAGAAAATGGAGTCCACAGACAATCTCCATATTTTATTGCATTTCCAATATAAGAGTTTCATGCCAAACATGAAAAAATTACAAGGTTCTTATTCACCGCTAACATATATATTAAGGAGCTATATATCGATCGATGAAACTAAAGATGTCCAAAGTAGTTTTTCATGCCGTAAGGAGTGGTGACATTTGATCCTCCATTCCACAGAAGCTGAGCAAGCTGATAATTTGCGTTCTGACCGGTATGACCCCCGTCGAAAAACACATATTGGTTGGGATCAGAACACAGTTCATATGGATTTGACCCGCAACCAGCTCCACGGTTCGATCCCCTTCCACAGCACGCAATGTCTCCTCCCTGGAATCCTGATTATTCATTTCAAACAACAACAAAGACATAAATATTTTGAATACGATCCATATTAATCAAGGAATAGCAAAATATAAAAAAGAAAAAAACGGACCGTAATTGGTGGGATTTTGGATACGGTCCTTGAGCGTGTTGTAGTAATCATAAACTACGTAGGCGAATCCAGGCAACTTGGTTCGCATGGCGGCGAGAGCCTTTAACAGGGCAGAGTTATGGAGCGTGGCAATTTCATTGTACGGATCGTAGCACGCGTTGTGACCGAGTTGATACCTTTGTTTGAAGGCTGGTAAGCACCCTAGCGACGCCACATTCTGAAATGCGATCCTCCTCCCTCCCACATTATATATATCCTGTATATATATACACACACACACACGAGTAACAAAATTTATATGTAAATAGCACATATTTGTCTTGGTCTTGCTTCATGTAAGTAGTGTCTTGTCATCTTATGGGAAAATATGTATGGGAAAATATATGTGCATATTCATTATGTTTCTTTTTCGGATATTTAGTTCAAATTTTAGAATATATATTTATATTCTTTTACATACTGGATTCAAGACAGAATATGAGTTGTCTTGACATGACCCATAATATATATGAATTTTAATTTATTTTCAAAATCTCGCGGGTTTATATAACATTAGTATATCATGACATATTAAAATGTATATACTCACCGTGAGGGCACTGGAGAGGTTTCCGACGACCCAGTTTACGAAAGTAGCCTTCTGAGAGGCGGTAGGGTTTGGAGTATCACCGAGAAGTTGGAGGTAATCAGCTCCTCCGAGGCTAAAAAGAAATACAGATCTATTCATAAGTGTAGTCGCTGTCCTCTGACCGTACTGTTGAACATATGCGGCTGCAACTTTCATAAAATTTGCGAGCTGCTACTTCAGGTTCAGCTGGTAATTAATTAAGACAATTGCAATTTAGATTAATTACAAATAATCATAAACAAGATTGACTTTTTTGCACATCTCTACACTCAGAATTAGAAAATGGCTTCGTGAACTCCTTATGTAATTTCATTTAATTTTCACCCAAACTACTGACCACCGGTTAGGTAGAGCCTCTTTGGATCACTACGCCAAGTACGCTTTCACATCAAACTTAATAAATGTAAAATTTATCTATATTCAACCATTGTAATTTATATCCGCTGACCTTTTAACTGCATGTGAATTAAAATTATATTATATTATTGCATTACCTACGTACTGTTCCTGCGCGGATTTGCAGAGCACCAGCGGCGGCACATGCAAAGTTGACTCCATCCGAAAAATTGGCACCCGGTTTTAGGTACGCCGGCATTACACTCATGTTCGCAAACAATGCTTCACAGTTGTAAAATAAAAAGTTTATCAATTTTCCAGTACATACTCATTTAAATCATTCACATCATGTACTATACACGTACCAATATAATCAGGGACTAAGTAGCCATCGGAGTATCTTCCGGTGGAGTCGTTGAGGGTCATCCCATAGGGCAAGCGCACGGATGGACCGCCGCTGCCAAGATAGAAACTGTTGCCGGGATCGAACAGTGAGTCACCAAAAATGAAGAGCCGGTGCTTCAACAAGTCGCCAACAGTTACTTGAGATGTAACTGGAGCAGAAAGAGCGAGGCACAAGCCTAAAATAGAGAACAGGTACTTCAAAATTGTTATTGCCATGACGAGCTCAATAGTAATATATATATTACTGATGATTGATTTATTTTATGAGATGCTATGATGCTATGATGCTATTATATAGAGGTTTATCATATTGAATTTTCCATGTTGGCGTGCCGTAGATAGAAGTTTCCGACTATTTGCAACCTTGAGTATTATAATAAGGAAAATATATGTATGTCACTCTTTTCACACTTAGAGATGGCAACAGGTGGGTTTATGACAGACTGATTTAGTAATCTCGTCTCTTATTAATCACGAATTTACTTTAGGTTGTGAAAGTTTTCTTCTCTATATAAAGAATGATAACGGGTCGAGTTTATCGATAATTTATGAAAGAAAAATAGAATAGAATGCTCAAGTAAGAAAAGGAAAAGAATCCTTGGTTGGATCAAAAATCCGATTAATCTCCATAACCAAACCAACTTGAACTGATCTGAAATACCCAAACTGAAAAGAATCGATTTGGTTCGATTTGATTATGAACAAAACCAAAACTCCATAAAAAATTGTTTTAAAAGTTAAAACCGATAAAAACCGAATTAAACTAAACCAAAAGCTGATTGGTTTGGACATGTCTTATTTTTAAGTCATCGGTCTTTATTGATAGGGTATAAAAATATCGCGCCGATAAAAGTCAAGCCAAGTAATAAGTCAACTGCCCCGAAAATTTCATTAATTTCGGTTCAAAGATTCAGACTAAACTAAACTAAAAATCCGCCGATTCAAAATCAAACCAAACTAAATTCCAACGTTCGGTTTCAATTTAAATTTTCTTATAACCGAATTGATCCGTTCTGTTCATAAAATCGAACTGTGAGCAACCCTATCCGTTGGATCAAAATTACCGAATTTCGAGTTCAAAGGTTTTCATCTCCCATATATTATTTTTCATTTTGAGCACAAAACTATTTTCTTTCCTGTCGACATACATTTCTACGGAAATCGATCCTTTTGTCTCTCTCTTCGATCCGGCCCCAATGTTCACTCCTCCACACAGTAGTCTTACACACTTGTTTCTCTTATTATAAGCGATATCTTCCTCTCTCTCAATCGTCCTTTCAATTGCTTGCACACCACATGCAATTTCCTTTTCTTATCTTCACACTTTGATTCCTTTCGACTTTGTTTTACATTAATCAACCATTCAATATTTTTGTTAGAATGTTAGCTAGTGCTACAATGTAGGCCCAATAAGCAGCATATATATATATATATTCCTAACTAATTAGGGTGTGTTAGACGTTAATTTACATAGACTCATAAGCCTAGTAATTGGGAATTGCTTTAACAACCCATACTAATTATTTTTAGCAACCTGTTTGTATCTCATCATCAGGATCACTACATATTTATTCCGTTTTAAGCATGTATAGATATTTTCACACACACACATATATATATATAGGATAACAATTTGGTGTGAACATTCATTTCAGACAAACCCAGACGAACGCGCTCATCTAGCGAGATTAAAACAGTGCACGACATGTGGCATAAGTGCATTGTGCACTTAAGTGAAGGACAATTCCGTATTTTGCGCGGCAGAGCGCAGTACTGTGCACTTAAGTGTTTTGCGCGCGTTCGCAGTCGAACGTTTAACACTTTTACATTTTCAGTAGAACTTTTGCATTTTCAAAAGGACAATTTTGTTATTTTCGTGATAGTTCATGATACGGTGACGTTTAAACCTTAGGAGGATCATTTGATTGAGAAATCTTTCCACTTCGGTCGCTCGCATGTGTCAAGTCTTCGCATGTTGGCGCCACATAGCTTCCGTCATCACTGCTCCACGTTTGACCTGCTCACAGCTTGCTTGTGGCGAATTCGCACCGTAGCGCTCCAATTGAACCCCGTCAACGCCCGCGGGCGCGACTTGAACCCTCCTGTGCCGACCGGGTACTACGGTGGTGTCAAGCAGCGTAGGGGGTGAGGGTACGCGTTAGAGTTGGTGATGAAGGCCAAGGCCGATGTTGTTGGGAGAAAAACGAATCTAATGGAATAATTAGATGCAGCGGAATTGAATAATTCTCCCCACCTGTGTAAATCT